>BQNB010044417.1:0-44900 GCA_026074375.1 Tanacetum coccineum
GTTCTTGAATTTGTAGAAAACAAAGGAAATAATGGTTCCACCCAAAATCAAGCAAGTGGTATCCTGGTTTATTTTGAATTGTTTAATTTTGTGTTCTATTTGCATTTGATGAAATACATTTTGGGTCTTATATTGTCACAAGCTTTACAGAAAAGAGATCAAGATGTCGTAGAAGCGGTTTCATTGGTCGAATCAGCAAAGGAGCAACTAAAAGACTTTAGGGTAAATGGTTTCGTTCCACTTTTAACTAAAATATCTTCATTTTGCGATAAACATAATATTAAAGTGTTGAACATGGATGAAGTATATGTTAATACAAGTGGTCGGAGATGAAGGGTCAATATTACTAATCAATATTTCTTTAAGGTTGAATGTTTTAACACAGTTGTGGATATGCAAGTTCAAGAGTTTAGTGATCGTTTTAGTGAGGCGAGCACCGAAATACTTACAAACATGGCTTGTTTGAATCTGTCTGACTCGTTTGCTCAATTCGACACATCAAATTTAGCGAGGTTGAGTGAGTTGTACCCAAATGATTTTGATAGCATTCAAAGGATGGAACTTGAGTGTCAACTGAATTTGTATTATGCCAATGTGACAAAAGATAAGATAAAATAGTTTTATGTGTGCGACCATTAAATAGTATCGCCGACCTGGACTACAATGATGTGAAGAAAAGAAAACACATTTCTTATCCCTATGGAGTATACGGTTATTAAGTGTAGCTTTTGCTTTTTGCCCGTTGCAACGCAAGTGTAGGAAGAGATGTTTTTCTGCAATTGAAGATTATAAAGTCCTGATCTGGGCCGGAAATTGAATTGGTGAAGGCTTCTAAACTCTGGTTATATATCTCTAGTAAAAAAGAAGTGCACTGCACAATGTTAAAGATGAAGATGTAATGTAAGCGGTTCCAAAATAATGACAGATCGACGTGAGGAAATGTATATTATGTAAGCTAAGCTTGAATTCTTGTTATTTTTATTCTTTATTTTTGGTCAAACAAGATGTTCTTTGATGACAAATATAACTTTTTGCTGTTGCGGGTTTTACTCGATCGAATAAATGGTTAATAGAAGTATGTTTTCGGCTATTTTGCACACTAGAAGCTGAAATTTATTGTTGTAAATAACAGTTGCTTTGTGCTTTCTCGTAGAATTGGGATGTTTGGTTTTACATACCATAGTAAAAGCTGTTTTTTGGACATCCTAGGCTGTTTTGAAGCTCTTTCTCAACAATATAACATCATAAGTTGTTTTGAAGCTCTTTCTTAAGCTGTCATTTCTGTTTTAGCACAACGACATTTGTAAAGGTAATATTTTTTTGCCCCCCGTCTTTCAAATTCCTGGTTGCGCCACTCATCATCTGATCATCATCATCTTCATCTTCATTGTCTTCTTCATCATCTTCTTGATCTTCATTGTCTTCTTCATCATCTTGTTCATCTCCTTGATCTTCACCACCGTCATCTTCTTCATCATCATCTTCGGAATCACTGCTGCTGCTGCTGTAAACGGGTGGTGGAGGTGGAATGTCGATCACGGGCTACATTATTATATAACAACCAAAAAAATAGTTAAAACTTTAAATAAGTATAATACTTATACAAATCAAGTAGAGGAGTTATTTGACTAAGCCAGATTGGCAGGTGGAGCGATCAGAAATCCTGGCAGGAACAACGCCGAAAAATTCTCTTCCCTAGCGAATGATAATCTTGCCATTCAACTCGGAGACGTGTTCACGATTGGAGACTCCGTTTGCAAGGTGGTTCACCATAGTGTGAGAGTGTTTTGTGTGTGTCTTGGTTGGTGATCAAGTGTGTTGGCTATATATATATAGGGAGGGAAATAATGATCCAAGAGTGTAATTGTCTCTCTTAGCATGCAATTTGGGTTTCCTTGTACACTTCTCTTGTAACGTAGGAGTAAAACTAGTAAGTAATATTCCACAAAATTAAACTAAAAATATTATTAACTTTTTTGCTAATTAACTTTTTGTTTTTTTTAACCCAATAAATAAAACCTATTTCATTTTTTGCTAATTAACTTTTTGTTTTTTTTTCATGGACGTTAAAATACAACAAAGAGGTATTTAAGTTACCTTTTCACTCTTTTAATTTAGTGTCTTCAACTTATAATAAAAGAATGTTTACCTGCATGTCTTGATAACGTATTTAAGTTAGTGTCTTGAACTACAATATATGTATGGTCAAGAGGGCATCACTATGAACATGTTTACCTATCTATCTTATTTTTTTACTCGTAATATCACCAATTTTGTTGAAATCTTGTACATGTACCAAAATAAATTTTGAACCAAATTTCAATGTCCATGAAAAAAAAAAGTTAATTAGCAAAAAATGAAATAGGTTTTATTTATTGGGTTAAAAAAAACAAAAAGTTAATTAGCAAAAAAGTTAATAATATTTTTAGTTTAATTTTGTGGAATATTACTTACTAGTTTTTACTCTAAATTTTACAAGAGAGAATTGTAACAGAGGAAACCCAAATTGCATGCTAAGAGAGACAATTACACTCTTGGATCATTATTTCCCTCCCTATATATATATATAGCCAACACACTTGATCACCAACCAAGACACACACAAAACACTCTCGCACTATGGTGAAGCCGACCTTGCAAGGTGCCGGAGAAAACTCCAATGCGAAAACGGGCTGTCTCCAGTTGAATGGCAGCTTAAACATTCGCTTACGGAGACTTTTAGTAAAAAACGGGCCGTTGTCCGCCATGAACGTTGTCGACCTGGTAAGGGTCAACAATATCCTCACTATGAAGTGATAGATGTAGTATATATTAGAATGAAAGTTTTAAAAAAATAAAATAAACTGATATTTTTGGTTGTTTTATAATAATGTAGCGCTGAGATCGACCTTTCCTAATCCAAGTTCGCATCCAATCCAACCGAGTCCAAATCCTCCACCGACGGCGTCATTATCACCATCATCTGATGACCCCCGCCTTCTGCTCCGCCGGCACTTGACGCCAGGATAAGCTAAGACATAATGACTATGACAACTAATGAGCTTAAGTTTAAAAATTTAGACTCTAAAAACAATTTTAAGTAAACAAGTCGTCATCAGATGATGGTGATAATGACGCCGGCCAATGATTCATCATACATGGGGTTTAACTAAGTCATCATTTGTCTATTTTAATTTAAACTTGAATCAAACAACGTTGCATGCATTAGATCTTGCTCTCTTTCACCACTTATATATATATATATATATATATATATATAATAGCTTATTGCTTCGTGTTCAATGTTAACGACTAATTTCCAGTCACAATTCAGACTCTATCAAGATGGTATTGTTGTTAGCCAATTTAATGGGTGATAAGTCGTGAACAATCACAGAGATGTCGTCATCTAAGTTAAAAAAGTGTTCTTAAAAAATCACGCTTCACGAAAAACATGGATATATGAAAAACCTCGTCATTTTGCTAGTTTACAGTTTAGATAATATGTCACTTGAAAGGATGTCAAATGGTGCATGCAATATAACTGCTACTAGCAATTTAACTCAACGAAAATTGAGGTACGTTCACCAATTAATTAGATATCAACTTTGCAGTTGTCTTGCTTTTCTTTTTTTAAGGGCAAATAGATTTATATATAAAATACAACTGCTACTAGCAAAGCGCTAAAAACAAAAACATTACAGATTATAATAAAAAAACAAACGACATAATCTAGACTCTACCTGAGGCTTTAACTGCAAGGACTACAAAAGAGATGAAAAAACTCTTGTCAACTTCGAGGCCAAGAACCCACTCACGAGGGCCGAGCCATCAGTTTCCATTCCGGAGTGTTACAAAACGTGGTTTAGAAATGTAGTGTTTAGATTTGATTATGTTGTATGATAACGCAATAATCGGATAATCAGTTTTTTGATTGTTTGATAAATTAGATTATTTGATAGTTTTATAAGTGAAATGACCAAAAAGGGCACTAAAATATTTTATATTTACAAAAATAATGGCGGTAGCAAATTAATTCATTAAGGGTGAATTAGTAATTTGATGGCAAAAGCAAAAGGACGTTTGTTGGGAATTATCGAAAATGACTAAGTATCGTTTCTGCTGTTTGAGTTGTTCGTTTCTGCTGACGGCATTAAGTGGTTCCTGCTAATTATGTTTCTGTTGGTCATGTTCTCATTTCTGCTGACAGATATAGAATCTGCTGATCTTTTTTATAGACGTGATTATTGTATGCAGGAATTATAGATATATTCTAGAGTTATCTCATAAAGATAGGAATGAGATATATTAGGAAGTGATTGATGTATATCTCTTACGCGTTTTTAGGAAGAGATTGGTGTTTATCTCTTACGCGTTTTTAGTCATTCTGTTTAGTAATTTAGAGTTTCTTCTCTATAAAAGAAACCTTTAGCATTAGGGTTTTGTACCGATTTACATATTACAAAAACAATTTATTATCAATAGAGAGATCCATAGAGGATCATTGTTTATATTTGTTCTTCTTTATACCGCATTGTTTAGTTTCCGCCTAAACAATTGTTAGAGTCTCTCACGTATATACTTGTGATTACATAAGTACTATACAACCACAAAGGCTAGAAGATCTATCTAGTTCCAGATCCTAACAGAGTTGATGAAGTTGTTTCTTGAAGAGATATTGTGTAGAGATCGGATCTACGATTACCATTTAGTAAATTGTTTCCCTGAAGATCTCTCATAAAACAAGTAGATTTCCTGAAAGCAACCTCCAAATCCGCATCACAGAATTGACCAACCGAGAAAAGATTATGATTGAGGCCTTCGACGTAATAAACCCGTTTGATCGTGACATTTCCTTGATTCAGATCTCCATAACCAAGAATTGGAGCAAATTGATCATTTCCAAAACGAACAGTACCTAGAAATTTCTCCACAAAATTACACAACAGCTTAAGATTGCCCGTCATGTGCTTTGTGCATCCAGAGTTAACAATGAATAGGATGAGTTGTACAATCTGCAAGAGAATTAGAGGACGATGGAACATTGGACAAATTGGATCCTAAGGAATTTGATATCTTCAAGACATTAGTAATCCTAGAGACAATGTCTATAGTGGGACTAATACTTGTTGATACATCCTCTTTCCTGATTTTAGGCATCCATATCTTTTTGGTCCTAAGAGGTTTTTGTGTCCATTTATATCCTGATGGACATCTCTTAGCTATCCACCATTTCCATTCCTGATTTGTATTCTCATACAACTCCTTATGGTAACTCTTGGATTTTTGAATAGTGGTATCTGATGCAACTGTTTTCTTATGGGGTGTTGCAACAGATTTGTTCGCTTTTCTCTTGGGTTTACTAGCACTAATAGGCACTACCTTAGGCTTCTTAGTTCTAGCGTTCACGTCATTCAAGTATCTAGAAACACAAGCATCATGATTAGAATTAAACACACATTTTCCACATTCAGTACAAACATCATTCACATTCGATTTTCTGGAATTTGAACTGTCATTACATGCAGTTATAGACTTTGTGTTCTTAGAAATACTAGAAATCCTATGATGGTCTTCTACTTCCTTCTTTTTAAACTTCACTTGACTATTGTTTGGCACGACCTTATCTTTAACTTGATAGCACTTAAGCTGTGGTCTGCTAACACTAGTAGTGTGATTTACTCCTGAAGATTTAGACACGTGAGGATTAGTATTCCTAGAAGCATGAGGCAACTGTGGTGTTCTAGTTTGTGTTGTGGTGGAGGCAATTCTATACATTCCTGGTTTAAGCACATTCGAGTGTATTTCTGCTTGTTTTCTATTCTGAGGCAAATTCTGTTGAGTGACTTGTTTAAACAAACCATCCGACACATTAGTTTTATTAACCGACTGTTTCGTTTGAAAACTTCTCATTTCAGGAGAATTTGAAAAAGGAGTCGGTTTTCCTAAAACTGATGGTTTTGGAATCCGTTGAGCATTTGGTTGTCGAACAACAGATGGTTTATCAAACTGAGTTTCCACAGACTTTCCTTTTGTTACCAGAATGAGTTTCTTTAACTCATTTATCACCATGTTCTTGTCTTGCATTTGAGCTTTCAAATCTTGTATTTCATGATATTGTTCACGTTCTTTTCGAAATACATTTGAAGCATTTTCTTTGCAAACTGGGTTGTTTTTCATCTGTTCTTTACAATGTTGTAAAGAAAGTTCAAGAGAAATCGAGTGTTTTTCAAGTTTAGCAAAACTCTTTAAAAGCTTATTATGAACTTCGTTATTAACAGATTCAGTTTGTTTCGAAAGCTTTTGTGCAAGACATTCACATTCTTTGACTTTATGAAGATACAAGCATTGTAATTCAGCATAAGCATTTAAATCAGACAGAGAATGCAAATATGAACATGTAACATCTTTAGACACACACTCTTCGATAAGTAGATCATACATATTTGAAAAATCAGCCTTTTCAGATTCAAGTTCGTCAACCTCGTTTTCAAGGGATTTAACGTACTCAAAATCTTCATGCATTTCTGTTTTAAGTTCGTGTTCAAATCGAAAACTGTCATTTTGTGACTTTATTGAAAGAGGCATGAGTAAGGTTTTTATCAAAAGTTCCATATCATGAGCAGTTGGCACGCGGAAACAACTACTAGTATGTTTACGCCAAGTTTGATCAACAATTTCTATAAATTGATTGATGTTAAATGTCATGTCGTTAAAAACTTGTCTACTTTTACTAATGGATTCCGAAACGGGTAGAAAGGCCACGTTTTTAGCAATGTTTGGTTTTGTTCTAACAAACGGTTTTCTCCACATTGTATTCCTTACTTCCTTTCCGCGTTCCAACTGATAAAGATACTCCAGTGAGGGTGCTTTGAAAATTTCATAAAGACTATTCTGTCTTGTGTAATCATATGGTTTAACATAATCTTTATTCAACTTTAATCTACTCTCATTTGCAAGAGTCATGGTCTCTTCCCTATTGGGGGCAAATTTGTTTGCAAGATCAGAAGTATCATATGTGATCTAATACAAACAGGGCTTTTTAGATTGAGCTTTCTTGAGGTACCTTGGATTGGCAAAGGTTGGTCTACCATTATAGGTCGATCATTTGGGTGCTAACATATGAATGGTCTGAATTGACTGATTACGAGTGTAAACAATTTCATTCAAAAACTTTTTTTGTTTGTCCATTTCAATCATCTTGTCAATATATTTTTCTTCCTTAACCTTTAAATCCGAAATGACCTTACTTTTCTCTTTGAGTTGACCTTCAAATTGTGACTTTGTTAAAAGACTCCTTTTTACTAACTCATCGTGTTTTTGATTGACAACTAAAATTTCATAGGCTTTAGATTTTAAACATTCTTTTATTTCAATATCTTTACAATCTAATAGTCCTAGAGTTTTATTTAACTTTTTTTAAAGAATGTCATAATCAATCGTCCGGTCATTAAAGGCTATGTACTTCTCAAGCTTATTCTGTTTGTTCTGAAGTGCAATAAGACAACTATTTCGACAACTAGTAGCCTCCGCCAAAGCCCTACTAGTCTCATCAAGGTTAGTTTTGCACTCCTCTGGTTCTTGAGTCAATGATGCGTTTGCTTTCTTTAACTGCTTTAAAATCATTTTCTTTACCTCAGTATCAAGAGTTAAGTTTGCAATTAAATTAGCAAGCGCAACACGCTCATCAGCACATTCTGCAGTATTATTCTCAGAATGTTGTCTTTCATTGGCAAACACATTATTTTCATCATTGTTTTGTACCTGTTCCAATGGCTGATCAGTAGAACTGGATTCTTCAGGTAAGACCTCATGAATCTTTGCCATGAAACTGCAATGTGCTTCCAATTCCTGTTCATCAATCCCTTCATCCATGTCCGCTAGCTAATTAGCTTGCTCAGCTTGTAGTGGAACACCTTGTTCAGCTTGTTTGCACATCATCATCTTTTCATTGTGATACATGTAGTCTTTAACACGCTTTGGCTTCCTGCATTCCTTTGCATAGTGGCTAAATCCCTTGCAGTTAAAGCACTGTATCCCTGTTTGTTGCACTACCGGACTGCCTACAGTTTCCCTAGTCCCAGCAACTGTCATTGTCCTTTGATTCCCAAACTGCCCTGACTGATTGTCGTTGTTATACCTTGGTGTGGTATCTTCAGTCTTGTTCCTGGAGTTTGAAGAAGTTCGAAGGTTGTTGTTGGTAGGTTTGTAGAGCCTTTTGAAATACTTTGCAAGGAGTGCCAAATTCTTTTGCATATCCTTATCCCTCTGAGCTTGTTCAGGATCACTGTCTTCTTCAGACACTGACTCAGATTGAGGTGTAACTGGTTTGGCGATCTCTTTGCCTTTGTGTCTGGTAGATGCACTAGGTCTTGTAGAAGATGATGTTGCATTAGATCTTTGAGGTTTTGGTGCTTGATAGTAATTATCTGAGTATGGTTGAGCAGCCGCAAGAAGTGCTAATGGATTTGCACTTTTGGCTATTCTCTCAGCACGGATATCATTGACTTCATTTTGATACTGCTTCAGAATGTCAAAAAGTGTGTGATATGAGATGGTGTCTATTTCTTTTGATTGCTTGACAACCGTAACAAATCTTGACCATTCTTGTTAAAGTTGTTGAAGAAATTGAACGTTCACTTACATTGTAGTAACTTGCAAGTTGTTCCTTGTCAACTCATTCATCAGTTTATAAAACCGTGAGTAATACGACTCCATTGATTCTCCATCTCGAGAAGTAAACTTCCCAAATTCCCAGAACAGATTGGTCTTTACATCTTGTACGTTCAATGATTCACCCTGTTGTAGCCTTTCAATGGCTATCCACATCTCATTCACTGTTTTACAAGCATCAACAGTGGAATATATATCATCTCCAATAGCAGTTAAATGAAAGAAAATTGCTTCTTTTTCAGACAGAAAGTGTTCTTTGTTCTCTGGAGTCATGTTCAATACTATTTCAATTGTTGTATGTTGTTGTATTGCAGGATTACCTTCCGTTGCAGCAACAGCTTGAACTAGTACAGTAGATGGCACGTAAGGACCAGATAGTATGCTTTTTCTCAGTCCCTCACCATTTGGTTTCTTGTTAATGTACTGTAGAAAACGTGATCTCTATTGTGAATATCTTCCTGGTCCAAGCATTGGTGGACGATCTTTTGAACCAGCTACCATGATATTATTATGCATTTGACTATCTGTTGAGGATGTATTGACTGGAGTAGACATGATGAATGAATGATTGTTTGTTTTTAATGTTTGTTTGTTGTTTGAAAAGTCTTTTAAGTCCTTTGTTTACGGTTTAATTTGATGTTAGATGATGATGTTTGTAGTGTTTGATTAAGTGTCGATTAAAGTCCAATGTCCGATATGCTCAACATCAAATTATGCTTAAAATAATAAGCAAACCGCCTCTAAGAAAGCCACCAAACCGCCACCAAGCTGAGGCAAACCGCCGTCTTAA
Organism: Tanacetum coccineum; assembly: GCA_026074375.1. Classification (NCBI taxonomy): domain Eukaryota; kingdom Viridiplantae; phylum Streptophyta; class Magnoliopsida; order Asterales; family Asteraceae; genus Tanacetum; species Tanacetum coccineum. Next base: position 9,443 of record BQNB010044417.1, read on the forward strand.
AATTCACTAAACTGTCGGCTTAATATGTCCAAATCGCTGCCTCATCAATCAAGCAAACCGCCACTTAACTTAGTAACTCGCCGGCTTTAAAATAATCAAACCGTTGGCTATTGTTTTTGAACAAACTGCCGGCAATAAAATATTAAGCAAACCGCTGCTTAATTCTTTCCACTCAAACCGCCGTGTATAGCAACTCGCCGTCTAATTTAAAAAGTAACTCGCCGTGTAAATCTCAACTCGCCGCCTAGGTTTATCAACTCGCCGCCAAGAATTAACTCAAACCGACGCTCTGTTTGGCAACTCGCCGTGTATTTTTATATTCCAACCGCCTTGAGTTTTAAATTTAGGCAGAATAAGGTTTGTATTTGCTCAATATAATATTCAAATCGCCACAACAACCTGTCAAACCGCCACAATAAAGAGCAACTCGCCACCTAAATAGGCAAACCGCCGTGTAATATTAAAATAAAATATGGCAACTCGCCTTTGACCAGTCAACTCGCTGTGTACCTTTTTCCTTAAAACATGGATCTTGTCCCTTTACTTGTCAACTCTCCACGAAGAACACCAAGTTCGAATTTTGGCAAATCAACTCAAATAAGCCTTTTAACCACGAAATGAGCTAGAAACTTATACTAGGAACCAACCCTTATAAGCTTGAACTTACAAAAACACGTGTTTCTTTGTGGATCTTAAAAAAAGCAAACCTCCACGAAGAACACCTTTATAATCCGAACCTTTTAAGCTTTGATTTCGATCTTGGAGCTAGTAAATCACATGCAATGGCACTAATACATCATGGTTAATAAGTATAACACGAGAAATAACAAGATCAACCAACAAATAACCCAAATGTTTTTTGAGCCGTGGGTTGTTCTTGAGTAAAATAAGCCACGAAAATTTGGTTTTTAACCATAATAATCAACCACAAATCCACACGTAGCTCTGATACCAATTGTAGGATCCCGATAATCACTTCCACTTCATATAACAACCACGAATCGGACTTGAAAATAGAGAAAGAAAGAGAGTTGATTAAGAGAGAGAAAGAGGAGAGAGAGAGTTGAGAGAGATATAGAGAAAAGAGAAAAATGAAATATTATAAAATGAAATCAACTTTTTTTCCTTGGTGGAAAAGTTACTTATATACCCCGACACATTAAGTGACGTTCGAGATATTTAACTAGGACCCGGGCACGGGTTTTGCTTGGGATTAAACCCGAAACATATACAATATTAGATTAACTATCGAGCCCGATTCCCGATAAATTTTTATTACAACGTTAACTAATTGATTGACCGAGACTTAAATACATAATGAACGAACTTCATGTTCGACTCACTAATGGACGAACTTCATGTCTCGACCTTAATAAAATGAGGCTAAACAGAGTCATTCATTGAAATGAAGCATTACAAGCATTACATTGTATAATTGAAAACAAACAAGATTTTTCCATTCAATCATAATAACCGTTTTTATTCCAACTTTTATTACATCATACCAAACACTATGTAAAGAGAGAAAAGAAAGGATTTGAAAGGAAACAAAAGTTTAATTGTGTTCTTAAGTTTTTCAGTAAATGAAATGAAGAGAAAGGAAATGATTTGGAAGGAAAAAAGAGCGGCGTTTTTTATGTGATACTTTCCACCCATTATTGGGCTGATTTGAAGGGAAAGTAGATTGCAAGGTCTCAAACACTTGTAAAATGACTGGTGTGCCCTTCAAACCTTATACTATAGTATATTATTTTGCTATTATCGTGCTGTACATGTTTATGTTATTTTCTTATTACATATTATTTACTCCCAGGCTATATAAGCTTTATCATAAATGTTAAGTTTCTTACTCTTTATTGTGTAGTTTTGATTTGTAAATGATGCTCACAATTTGTTTGTTAAAATGTGTCACTGTCTGTATTAATGGTTTCAATTTTAGTCACATGAAATTGAGGGTCGGTTATGCTCGAGTAAACAACAGGAAACGATTCAAAAAATCCGATTATAAAAGACTAAATAGGTTTATATATGTTTTGTATTTATATTAATGGATAATTCGAATGCTTATAAACGAAGGGCATAAATGTAATTATATCAATTTCTTTTCTTTTCCTCGCAACTCGAGAACAAAAAACCAGTTAATATCTCTTTTTTTCCTTTCAACTCGAGAACACGAGTTTAGCAATCCATTTTTCTTCCCTTTCTTTTCTTTTCGTTTCCTTTTCTTTCTTTTTCTTTCTTTTCCCCCATTCACGACTCGAGAACACAGCGTTAAAGTTTGCAGCTTCATATTGTAATAATTAGTGCTCACAAGAGTTGAAGCTGCAAATCCACAATTGTCAAACATAATTTAATAAGTCTTTATTTTCTCAACTACGAAGTAGTATTTAAAGGACATCCTGTTTTTATATAACAGTGAACATCTTTTGAAAGAACAGAGGTAAAAACTCCAACCTAGGTTTGTCAAACATCCATATTCTACGTGGATAATTATTGTAAATTTGTATAGGTGAGAATGTACAATTAGATTTACGATTTGTTCAAATAAGCAATAATAAGCTTATAATCTGATCTAAACAAGTTAATAAATAAGCCATTCTTATTCTTTGGTTTCTAGTATTTGGTATTTGCAGGTTATATGTTGAGGGACTAAAGCTGGGCAAATGGATTCTTGCATATTCATATTGAGAAGTTAAAGACTGAAGATTGAAGATTGGTGTATCTTGAATGGTGTTTAAGGAAGAATGAGTAATTTCCAAGGGCCAGAAGAAAACTTTTCATAAGGCTATATATATTGTCAAAACCATCTAGGTTTGACAATCCTCTCTATCATCTGCTCTCTTTCTCTCTAAAATAGCTATATCCATCTTTGTATAATCGTTCTCTTGAGATCAACTTGATCTTCATTATTCTCTCCCTAGAATCGTTTGATTATTATCTCTTTGATAATAATCTGATCTTGTATTCGTTTGGGTTAGTTCTGTTGGTAATCTGTGCCGACTATTTCTCTGTTGTATTTGGATATTTGATCAATCAAGGTTTATAGTTATTGTTTTGATACCATCGCACTTGGTATCAGAGCCAGGTTGCCTATTTTGATCAATTCTTGATTTCTAAGGTTTGATAAAATTTAGGGGTTTTGCTCTGTTAGTATTCCAATCATTGATTAGAATACTATTGGTGACTTTGATCGAAGGAATTATTGTTTTCTGGTGGTTTATTGTTTAGATCTATAAATTAGGGTTTGATCTGAAAACCCTAATTTTTTGGTGATCTTTTGTGGGTTGATTGTTGGGTTCAAGATATCCTTTGACTAAGTGAACCAAAGGATAATTTAGAAGTTCTTGATCTTAATTGTTCTTTGACTAAGTGAATCAAAGGCAATTAAGTATTCTTTCGCTGCAAAATTGCTATGTAACACCTCTTTTTATTTTTTCTTGCATCTCTTTTAATTCTTGTTTGTGAGTGCTTGATTCAGCCCTTGATCTGCCACTTTAAGTGGTGTGAAAGCCTGGGAACTATTTTTATCTTCTATCTGTCTTTTTTATCTGTGTTTTAAATCTTGCTTGCTTTCTTACTTGTTGTTTATAATTCTTAATCATGGCTGTTGAAGATGATATTGATAAGAACGATGATGTTAATAAGAATGGTGATAGTAGTAAAAAGATTATTATTGGTTCTTCTTCTGATCTTAATTTGTCTTTTGGTGATTCTCTATATTTGCATCCTAATGATACTAGTGGTTCACCTATTGTGACCATTAAGCTTACTGGTATTAAAAATTATAGGATGTGGAGTATTGCTATGACATTTGCTTTAAGAAATCATAATAAACCAGGTTTCATTGATGGTTCATGTAAGAAAGATGATTCTAATCCAGCTCTTGCTAATCAATGAGATATGTGTAATTCTGTTGTGTTTACTTGGATTCTTAATTCTCTGAGTTCTGATTTATATGCTAGTGCTATACATCCTAAAACTGCTTCTGAACTTTGGAATGATCTTAAGGATACCTATGATAAAGTTGATAGCTCTGTTGTTTTCAATTTGCATAAAAATATGAATTCCTTAAATCAAAGTGGTGCTTCTCTTGCTGATTATTATACTAATTTAAATTCTTTATGGAAACAGTTTGATGCTATGATTAGTTTACCTCCTTGTACCTGTCAGGCTGCTAAACATTTTGAAAAACATAATCAACTTATAAAATTAATGCAGTTTCTTATGGGGTTAGATGATAACTATTTGGCAATAAGAAATAATATTCTTACAAGAGAACCACTACCTTCTGTAAAAGATGCTTTTGCTATTGTTAGTAATGAAGAATCTCATAGGAACATTACTTCTGGTGGGACTTCTAAACCCACTGCAACTGCTTTTGCAGCCAAGACTTTTGATAAAAAAAGTTTAATAATAATAATAAAGGATCAACCTCAAACACTAATTCTAATAACAAGGGACCAAGTCCTAATCTTAAATGTACTAATTGTAATAAATTGGGCATATTATGGATAGGTGTTTTGAGCTTGTTGGTTATCCTGCTGGTTATGTTAAAAGGAACTTCAATTCAAAATATGTATCTAGCAATAATACTGATGATGTGTCATTTTATACACTTTTCGGAGTCGTTTAACCCCCTAAATCATGCATTTATGCCTAAAATAGGCACTTAATCGTTCCTTTTCAGGTACGACAATTCTTTCTTACACTCTTTGTAGCGAACTTTCATATCTTTGCAAGACTCATGGGCATAGACGAGATTGGCATGCTCTTCCGTTAGGGCTTTAAAACAAAGCATAGTGTTTGCCTGCTGCTACGCAGATTGGCACAATAACTTCCAAGACCGCTTGATGGCAGACTCATCACGTACTCCCTCGTTAAAAAACTCATTGTCAGCAGGAGTGAAAAGATTTAACATCATGTCTCGGCACGAACGGAAGTTATCCATGCGACAGAAGGGAAAATGGGAAAAGCATAAACTTAACCGACGTACTCGGGACGTTCGGGAACTTCATCGTAGAAGTGATCTTGTTGAAATAATGAATGTGAGCATGAGTTTGTCATGTCCAAAAAATTGTTTATTTTGAACAAGAGTAAGCAAACCATGCTTAAGCTCAAAGTTGTACGCGGTGATCTCGGGAACAACGATTGCATCCTCGTAACCCTCGGTGGGTGCTTCGAGCAATTGCGCCATAGTACGATTATCGGCCATCGTAACTACGGGAGGATCGGGAGGATCTTGATTATTAATTAGTTCCTCAAGATCAAATGGTTCAACAAAAGTCGGTGGGACTTGTTGTTGTTGATGGTTAGAATTACAGGATTGAGAACGAGTGCACATGCACTAAAATATAAAAAGAAAATTTATACTATTTTTTTTTGGTTTTTCAACAATGAATTCACAATTTATTTTAATAACGGACAATGGGATAAGACAACTTAAACCTAATAATCAACAAGCTTCTCGGTAACTCTCTAAAAGAAAAACGCACAAAGGAGCGGAGGAGTAGGAAAGCGCGAAGTTATTAAAAACCTTCTCCTTTAGGGTCGTAGTTCGTTGGAACGACCCTCCTTATACCCCTCTTAGAGTTTGTTTATCTTTCAAAGATGAACCGTACCTCGCAAGTGACACAAAAGGCAAGTTTTAAATCTTTTGTTCGGGAACTTATTATGATAATGTTCAAGTCGAGAACATTATTTTGATATATTTTTTTCTTTTTAGGACAATTTTTTTTAATTTTTTTTTGATTGATTTTTTTATCTTATATATACTAATAAAAGAAAAATCTTTTTGTATTTTTTTATGAGAAAATAAGCAAAATAACTTCACACGGAAGGATCTTCAAAGCACTAATTGTCAAACGCAAAGACAATCGTATACAATCCTCCCCGGCAGCGGCGCCAAAAATTGATTAATAGTAATTATATATATATAACTAACTAGCAAATTCCAACAAGTCACCCTTGACCAAGGTAACTAGTCAAAATCTACAAAGAAAATCAATATATATCTGGAAGTATGTGATTCCGGGGTCGTTTATCCCCAACGAGGAATGCAATGGAAAGTCATTTGACAGTTTGATAATTGATGTTTGAATGACAAAGATTTTGATTGGTTTTCTAAATCTACGGGAAAATTAAGGCAATCTACACTAAAAATAATTAAGGCAACACAAATTTAAACTAAAAACGCAAATGGGAATCCTAAAAACGCGTCTAAATTATCAACTAAGTCAAAATTAACCCTAAAAATGCAAACTTAGTTTCTAAACCTCTAAAATGACAAAATAAAATTTTCTGAAATGGAATTATATTTTTTTTTGACTTTTTAATAATTTTTATTAATTAAAAACCTATTTAATCTATTTAAAATTCTAGAAATTAACAAATTAACACCCGAGAATTCCAAAAAATGATTTTCTACTTTAGAAAGGTCTAAAATATGATAAAAACTCAGAAAAATATTTTTCACTACTTTTTATAATTAAAAACTATTTTCTAAATTTAAATTAAAAAGCTAAAAATGAAATTTAAAATCTAAAAATGATAAAAATGTTTTTAAACCTTGTAAAACTCAAAATATTAATTCTAAAACTAAAAACTATTTTTTTGTATTTTTCCAAATTAATTTACTGTTTTTAAATGACTTTTTAAAATTTTAACCTACGAAAATTAAATAAAAATAACAAATAAAGTTGGAAAAATCTAAAAAATTACTGAAAAGTCCTAAATCTTATAGGGAATGCAGGAAAAATAAGCTGGTTAAGCCATCTTATCAAATAAACTAGATACAAGCCCAAATAAGCTACAACTTTTATTTAAGAAAAGGGCTCAAAATGTTGTTAAGTAAATTGTTTGGGCAAACTCTAACAGAAAAATCCCAAAGGTGCTAGTGGTAGAGGGTGTTTGTGTTAAAACGTTTGGTTGAGGGAGGTTGAGGTCCCAGGTTCGAGCCTTGGCTCACCTAGGGCTTCCCTCCTTCCCAAACGTTTTTGTTTTCCAATTTTTTTTACAACTTTTTGTTAAGCTAAAAATAAGCTACTTTTGTAAAGACACCTTTTTTAGAAATAAAAAATAAGCACAAAAATAAGCTAAGTTCACTGACAGAATGCTTTTTTTACACTAAGTCAAAAATGGCTTTGTGCTTTTGAGTCAACTTTGATTAGATAATATTAGCAATATAATTTATTTTGTTTAAGTTTTTAAGTTCTAAAACTCAAAATCAAGGTTTTAAGAAGTTGTGGTTTGAGTCTGTGTTAGTTAAGCTTGTTGGTTTAATTTTTTGTATCTTGTAAGTTTGTTATGTTTTTGAGTGTGTTTAAGTGTTAAAACAAGCTTTGGTAAACCTGCATTTGTTGTTTTTTGCATTTGTCAAATTATGTCAAATTTTTTGCTAAGTGTGTGTTTAAGAAGAAATAGCTTTTTCATTAAGCTTTTTAAAGGCTTATGTGTGTTTCAAACTTTTTTCTGATTGTTGATTCTTATAGCTTTTTGGCCAAGCTTTTTAGTGGTATAAGCCACTAAGCCATAAGGATCTGTTTTCTAGCTTAAAAATAAGCTAGAAAAGTCCCCTTAGGCTGTTTGGTTAACAGGATTGGCCAAAAAGCTCATTTGCTTATTTAGGCTTATTTGCTTATTGTTTTTTCATATTTTAGGTTTAGTATTGCTTATTAGGTTAGTTTAAGTCCATTTTAGCTAAAGCCAACCTAATAAGCAATACTAAACCTAAATTAAGCAAATGCAATAAGCAAATAAGCTCAGAACATCAAATGAGCTTATTTCTTAAAACTAATAACCAAACAGCCACAAAGGGATTTTTCTAGCTTATTTTTAAGCTAGAAAAAGGAACCTTATGGCTTGACAACCTATATCACTGAAAAGCTTGATCAACAAACTACAGTAAGCAATAAAGAAAAAAGAATTTGAAATCCAAATAAGCAGTTAAAAAGCCTAGTGAAAAGTGCTGTCACACTCAGTATGAGCTGAGCCTTGGATTTTAAAATAAACTACCACTACTTTTGAACTCAAAATAAGCTAAACAAACGGATCCTTACGGATATAAGACCTCAAAACAGATTGAGTTTAAACCTCAAAGAATAAGTATCATCAATCAAAAATCATTTTGAAATTAAGAATAAGCCAGAAAAAGCAATTGAAAAAGCTATTTCTTAAAATTTTGAACACTTAGCAATTTTTGACAGATTGGACAAAAAACAACACCACCAAATGCAGGTTTAAACTAAACTTATAAAATTCATTTTAACACTAATAACAACACTTAGAGACTGGTTTCAAAGTCCTAATCCAAAAAAGCTATATAAAACTGATTTAACGTCACAGATTAAGAACACTTGTAGACATAACCATAAAATTCAGTTTTAAACTTAGAAACTTCTTAAAAACAGATGAACACAACTCAAACAGGCTTGTTAAAGTTAGATGACTGACCCAAAAGGTTTAAAAACCTATGTTGACCCATTTTACTTCTTGACCCAAACACCCCTTAAAGTGACAGAACTTAAATTTTAACTTGATAAATGCTATTTTTTTATGAACAAACCCTTAAGACCAGAATATAAACAACTTATAACAAACCAAATGAGCAACTTTTAACACTTAAATAAGCACCAATGATAAGCTAACACATTATGCTACTTAGTAAGCTATTTTAGACAGATTTTAAGAAAACTAGAACAAATGATTTCTAAGCTATAAGCAGGCATACATAAGCATTCAATAACATAAATAAGCAACAATAAGCAACAACAAACAGTAAATAAGCAGAAATAAGCAGTTGAATAGTAAATAAGCTAAAAATAGAAATTTGGAACTTACAAAAGCCCTTGCTCAAAACAGGGCAAACAAGCTTATAAATAAGCTAATCTACAAGCTCTATCTTGTCAAAAGACAAGCTAGTGACAGCAATAAGCCCTTCCCTTTTTGGCTTATCTTCCATTTGAGCTTTTTGAGTGATTTTTGGTAAAATAAGCTTAAACCTTACAAACTATGAAAGAGTTTGTAAGACTTAAGTAAACAGCTTAAGAATGATAGAAAAAGAGCTTTTGTGAGCTTAAAAAACAGTTTTAAAACATAAAACACTTTAACTTAAAAACAAGATTTTCATAAAAACTAAACTTTCATTAAACTTCAAATCTGAGTACAAGGCTTTTAAGAAAACAATACAATAAGCTAAAAAGACTTCAAATATAAGCTGAAAGTTAAACTAGGTAAAAGCTAATTTGCCCCAAGGCTGACAATGAGTCCTATTTATATAAAAGCTATGAAGGTTCTAGGTCTTGAGTCCCTTTGATGTGTGTTTCTTCACTGAGTATCTCAAGGGTGTTGTTTTGTTGTGGTGGAGGAGAGTCTAAGAATCATCAAGGCCATTGATCTTGAGTGCTGCCCACGTCCATTGATCTTGACCCTCCAATCTTTGTCTTCTTTCTTTGTCGACTAGGATGCTTGAGGATTGCCAAGGTGGATTTGGCCATTTGTGGAGTGGGTTAAGGTAGATAATGATGTTTTGTTGTGGAGTGAAGGGCTTTTGTTTGTATGTTGCAGGGGACAGACACACAAATTATGTGTGGGAGATATACAGTACTGGCGCCCTTTTTGAAAGTTTTTGAAGTTGGCAAGATTGGCCCCCCATTGTGTATTGTTTGATTACATGGTTAGTCCTTTGGGACTAACGACAGTTAGTATGAAAGGGTTACAAAGGCTAACGCCAGTTAAGTGGGATTGGGTTATGGTTTTGGGCTTAGGACTTGGGCTGAGTTATAAAAAGAGTGTTTGAGCTTTTTATAAGTCTTTAAGGCTTATTAAGACTTCATAATGTTTAAATGGGCTGACCCGACCCATTAGATGGGTACGGGTTGGCCCATTTAACATTTCTTCGATATCGGCTCTGCCTTTGTCTTTGACTTTGTCGGAGTTGACTTTGACTTTTTGACTTTTGGCTTTGATTTGACTTTTCTTTTCAGCATCTTTCCGTTCTCTGTGCTCATTTTTTGTGGTTTTGCTTCGTTTTTGTTCTTTTCTTAGATATCCGTTTTTACCTGCACAGTACAAATGCAAAACAATACAAAAAATTTCATTGTATTTTTTGGTACGTGTTTAGTCTTTTAAGTCCGTTTTTAATGGAAAATGGTATGTGTAATTATAGCAACATTTCCTATTTTTTTCAGATTGATTATAATCTTTGCGTGCAACTCAAGGGAAAACACCACAATATGCCGGTTATTGGCGTAGCCCAATACGGCGTTATCAAGACTTTTCAGACATTATATTGAAGGACTCAATAACAAGGTTTTCAGTGTTGCAAATTATCATATTCTTCATTTAAACATAACATATAAATGACGTTTTTCTGAAGAGAAAGTAGAGCATACTAAAGAGTCAAGAATCGACACGATTAATAGAAGACAACGTTGTAATTCCTATACTATTGTAATTATTTAATTTGTGGTTTTCGTTCGGTAACGTTGAGTTTACATTGGTTAATATTGATCTCGCTTGTATAAGTACAATTTTATGGGCTAATAACCCTTTTAGGGCGTAATTAGGCCATTTAATGAAGTTTTAATGTTTTGGTTTGTTTTTAAAATCAATTTTCTTAATTTATCGTTGAAAGTTTTAATTATGTTTATCACATGAATACTATGTGTTACGTGTTTGATATGTGACCTATCCAAAAAATTAAACGGGGTTAGTTTTCGCCTAACAAGTGAGCTAGTCTTGGGATAGCTCTACATATAGTGTTTTTATATTACTGGGAAAATAGGGATCACAAATAACGTTTGTCTTTGTCTTTAATTATGAGTCTTAGTTGGGCGGCGGTGGACCCGTAATGTTTTAACAAGTATGTTCTTGATTAATTGATAAAGATTTGAACAGTGGACTACCAGGAAATAAAATTTTTTAACGTCAAAAAACTGTAAGTGGGGTAAAAAGTCCGATGGGGCTAGGGTTTATCAAGATTCCACCATTTGCTATAATCCCTAGATTAGATGATAATTAAACTAAAATGTAGCTTTATTGCTGGATACGTTTATTGTGACTGGATTTATGTGTCTAGGTTCTTAAGAGATTGTCCCGCCTAAGTCTTAAGGAATTGATATGCCGCTTTGAGGATAAGAAATCATTGTACTAAATAAACAACCAGCAGCTTTAATCGGATTATTTAGGCTAATACGGTTTTTATATTTTTGGCTTGGCACAGTCTTTTTCTTTTGATTTTTTGTCTTTCATGTTTATTATGTTTAGAATTGATTATTGTCAGTTAAAACCTGTGCCAGGCTCTCCGGTGGAAACCCCCAATCCTATTAGAAAAGTATATTCGCTTAGGGTTTAACAAGTAATTAGAATTAACATAACTAAGTTAGGAGTAATTAAAATACTGATAGATTATAAGGTTAACGACCTCGCTCTTAGTGTTCAACACCCTCTACACGGAAACTCCACCTGATCGGGATACATATGCCTGTTTTAAAGTGTTGTTTTAGGATAAGTCGGCTAAATATAAATTTAAAGCTTGGTAATCAATAAATTGACCCTACACGACATCACATCAAGTTTTTGGCGCCGTTGTCGGGGAGTGAAAAAGTTTAACCTTTAAATTTATTAGTATTTCTAACTATTAGTTTAAAATAATCTAATTAGTGTAATTTAATTCAGTTTGTAATTAAATTAATTGTGTGATTTAATTGTGTGTTTAAATTCTCGCATTATTTAATTGTTTTCTAAATATTCTGTTCTGATAGATCAACAGATACGCCATATCCACCAATTGGATACGTCGTATCAACCTTTTCACTCAGAACAACGTATTGATCTTTACAGTCTAAACAACGTACTCGTTCTTCCAAACAATACGGCGTATTCTGTATAATCAATACGGCGTATTCAAATTAATTAAATACGGCGTATTGATCATCTGATACAGTAACAGTGGATATTTTTCGTATCGGATTTCTTGTTTATTGTGTTCTCTCTCGAGAGGGCACATCCTACTGATCATTTTATGCTTATTCTCAGGAAACCATTTGACGAACAATGGCAGAACTAATTATGAATGAAGCTCAATCTGAATAAAATATTGCTGAACCAAGTGTCGAAAGCAATGCGAAATATGAACTCAGTGAGGAATTATTAAAGGAGCTACGTAGAAACACTTACTGCGGAAGAGTTGAAGAAGATGTGGTCGGCCACATCGCTAAAAATCTTAAAATACTCGATCTGATCAAAATAGCCGATGTGGACCCTTTTCAACTCCGCATGAATATTTTCCCTTTCTCACTTTCTAGGGACGTAAGAAAATGGTGGATGAACGAGGGAGATGGAAAAATCAACACTTGGGAAGAATTGGTGAAGCAAATTTTCAGTAAATTCTATCCCCTATCCTGTGCCAGCAATTATGATAAAATGTGCGACGATGATGAAGAAGGTTGTGATCCACTTGAATTCATAACCTGGAGGAATTCAAAGTTCAAAGACCATAAAGAAGTTGATGAAACGACCAAACGCGCATTATTATATTCTTGGATAGAAGTGAGAAACAATGAAGGGATAATGGATGAAGACATATCAAGCGACGATGATAGAGATCATACTAATTTATCCAAGATCGCAAAACCCGAGTTAAAGATTGGTGATGAATTCTTAAAAATATTACGTAACAATTCCTTCAATGGAATGGACGAAAGTGACATTACTAACCACATTGCAAAAGTACTCGAAATAACCGAATGGATCAAGATTCCTAATGTGGATAAGGATGAACTTCGATTACACGTGTTCTCGAAATCACTTAGTGATGTTGATGAGAAAGGGTGGTGGAACAGTGAAGGAACAGCTACTACTTGGAAGGAATTGGGCGATAAATTCTTTCATAAATATTACCCATTGTCCCATGCCTACAAAAGTAAAATTCCAGATGACCTGGACCACGGAACAGATTACTTTGAATTTCTATATTGGCTGGCATCAAAATTTGACAACTACTGGGAACTAGACAAGAACATCATAAATGGACTATGAGAGTTTTATGTGAATGGACGAACTAATGGAACGATTAACGACCTCGTCAAATACAACAAGCCATGCGAGGAAAATAGCAAAAAGACATGCTCAGATTTATTTTTCAACCTTACTTGGATGCGCAAGATGGAAAAAAACATTTACGAAATTATAGATATAAATTACTCTCCGATACCAATTCCCGCTCATCGCGACATCGACAACCAAGACGAGCTGTGCAAAACTGAAGAATTCACCGTCGTACGGTATTCGTTAGGATCTTGTGAAGAATTCATCACTGTGGGTTCAAGCAAAATTACTGTGACCCCTGGCAGCATGTCTTGCATTTACCACAAAGTCTTCAATAAAAAAGATCGCGGATGGACCATAATGCTCACCAATTGAATGAAGGAGGAAAAATAAAAAGTCGAACTTAACGACTAGCTGAAACAAAAGTGCTTCCCGGGAGAAAACCCGGTCGTTTTTTAAATTGTTTGATTTGTTTTAATTTGTTTGCACGAGTCTGACTTCCCAGACACTCCATAAGACGTATCGAACCCCTCTGGATACGACGTATGGATGTGTCTGGACGCTATCAGTCTGTAATTTAATTTTAGTACTTTAAATTTTTTTAATTGCTTTTACAGGAACCATACGGCGTATCTTAGGGTTTGGGATACGACGTATTGATCCTTGTACAGTTGTGTGTTTAATTGTTTTCCTGCATTGTAACCATTATATAACCGAGATAGGAATTGCACTTTTGTCTTCTAAACTTTTATGCAGGACCTTGCTATAAGGAAAACCGACGATATGGTATACTATGAAAAAGACGTGTGTTGAACTCGTACGAGCATTCTGAAGCCTCATCAACACACTTTTGCTTAATAACTCAAATTGGAGAATCATCCCGAGCAAATTAGGGAGTTCTCGTTTCTAATTCTATTTCCATTTCTACTTAATTGTTTTATCTTTACTACGAAGGACGTTGTATTAATCTAAGTGGGGGGTTGGGAGAAATTAGATGCCTACTTGTCCTTTCGTTTACAAAAATAATATGTTATATGCTTAAATTATGCCAAAATTAATATTTTTTTCTTGCTTATATTTTTTGTTATAAAAATTATTCGTATAACATGACCTAGCGCCACAACTATAACCTTAATACCAATATTGTGAGAAATTTAAAAAATAAAAAGCCTATTTCCGTTTTCTAATCGTTTATCTAAAAAATTCCACAAAAATATGAGTGTTCCGGTGATGTAATGGACTTTAGGAACTTTGGTCTTGGTATATTCACTAAGACCCAACAGATGAATGGAGTTATATGGGACTTAAGATGGAGAAGAGAGAAACATTTTCTTAATGGTAAATTTCTAAAAGAATACACCAAAATGCCTAAATGTTGTAAAATTAACTAACTACACTGGTTAGTTAATCCTCGTGTAACCCTTTGCTTACTCTCACTATAAGAGTAAGATCCCCTAGAAAAACTTGTTGAGCCATTCCTGTCTTTTTCACATCATATGTTTATTTCGTTACACCTTTACACCTTAGCCTACCCTGTAGATTAAGCCTACTTAATCAAAGTTGCTAGTTGATTTTGTGTAAAGTTTTGTATTTCCTGTGTAAAAGTGAAATTTTCTATCTCTGTTATGATCGAGAAATTGCACAATGCAATTAGAAAATATGTAGCTCGTGTATTTTGCTACTTTCGCGATTATGTATTATGTCCGAAGATGAAGTGTTAAAGGAAAAATTATACGGATGAATAATGATTGTGAAGAAGGTGAAATTGCAACGAGGATTATGTTATGAAAACAATAGAAAAATTTTAAATGCATCGAAAAAAGAGAAGGATGATTGATAGTCGGTTCGCTAAACTTAAACCGATGAAATACTTGGAAGGGTCGATTATTCGTTGATATATGGATAAAAATCAACGATGTATATTTTTGTAAAAAGTGGTCGATATCACCACTTTTGTAAAAGTATGTAACTTTGGGATGTTTGAGAAGTTGACCGTTATGGGAACGCCAACTTACGTTGTCTTTGTCATCTCTATGATCGAGGCGTTTGTATATATTTTGAGTCTTTATCATGGAACGGTCGGGAAAAGTTACTAGCAACTACCTTATTTGTTCAAGCTTAATCTATTTGTTTTGTGAATTTATTTAACAACAATTTGCTTTATATTCCTAGCAATTAACCTTAGGTTTTACTCGAACGAGGTTGAGATCGAATCATGCATGTCTATTCCGTCGTTACGGCCATGTATGCGTGATTCAACCACTTTGTTGGTTTATTACTTTTGGTGAAAACTAGAAGATACCTACCCTATATCATTCTTCATCTTAACCCTTGGTTAATCGCGGTTTAAGGATGTGGATTCGAACACACTATCTAATTCGTCGTTTACGGGCCGTTGTTTTGTGTGTTCAGTTGCCTTGTTGGTGTGGTACTATCAGTGAAAGATTATTAGAATGATCTACCCTTAGCCTTATAACAAAAACCTAATTTTCCTTTTGACTTTTTCTCCTTAGCTCTAGTGGTGGAGATATGTATCCTTGCTAAGCATATGATATGAAGCTAATCATGACCGAGCAAATGAGTGTACCAATTAAATGTTACACCCTATATTAGTTGAGTGATCTGAGTGTTTTCATTTCCATATTTCGTAAGGTGCTTGGTCTTGTGCAGGTGATTTTACAAACAGAAAAGGTATTAGCCTTCAAACATCATAATTAATACAAGAGTAATTGTTTTAGCCAAGGTAAACTAACCGAGTTAACGAGTGATACCAAAACTAAACGATTACGAAAGTATAAGAAATTACACGTTGTCTTTCATGGATTGGAATGCGTTGCAAGACCTCTTCTATTCTTTTTCTCCTTTGAAAATTAACTTTTGTGGTTTAGGTATTGAGAATATGATTTAGCACACTTAAAACTCAATTTTGAGTTTTGTATTTATATTGTCTAGAGTCGGTGTCAATACGGCGTATCCAAGGGGTTAGATATGGTATATTAGAGTTTCTTGAGTAGGGACACGTTTGATATCTTCCAGAATATTTTATTCCCATATAGCTTGAATATGACGTATTGACTTTCCTGGATATGGCGTATTAGACTTGTTTCCTTTGTGGTCTTTAGTGCGTGCAGGCACGGATACGCGGTATCTTTCTTGGTGGATATGGCGTATTGGTAGTCAGTAATTACTGCAATTACTGCAATTCTCAAATATAAACTATTAAGTAACAATTCTTTGCAATAATTATACAAAATGGGTTAATAACATGGGATAAATGATGCTATAAAATAGACGTTATTTGATGTCATCAAAAATCATATTCTTCATACCATACACATAAAAGATGATTTTCTAAAGAGAAGAAGAGCAACTAAAGGTCAAGCATCGATCACGATTCCATAGAAGACATTGTGTAATTCCTATACTCTTGTAATCATTTAATTTTTGGTATCATTTGGTAAAACGTTTAGTTTACCTTGTTTATTTGATCACGCTTGTATAATTACAATGGTTATGGGCTAATACCCTAGTGTATTAGCCATCTTAATGAAGATTTAATGTTTGATTTATTTTAAAATCAATTTCTTAATTTATCGTTGAAAGTTTAATTATTTTTATCACGTGATACTTGTCTACTTGTTTGAATATGCGACCTATCATTCAACTAGGTCTAGTTACGCGGAACAAGTGAGCTAGATACCTGGATAGCTCTCCATATCATATTTTATATTACTGGACCAATAGGATCACAAATAATGTTCTTTCTTTATCTTTAAATTAAGAGCTTAGTTGGACCGGCAGGTGACCCGTAATGTTTCAACAAGTATGTTCTTGATTAATTGATAAAGATTTGAATAGTGGACTACCAGTATATAAAATACCGTCAAACAGTAAGTGGGTAAAGTCCCGATGGGCTAGGGTTTATCATGATCACCATTGCTTTAATCCCTAGAAATATTATAATTAAACTCAAAGGATGTTTTATGCGGATACATTAATTGTGACAGGATTCAACGTGTCTAGGTCTTAGGATGATGTCCCGCCTAAGTCTTAAGAATGATATGCCGCTTCGAGATAAGAAATTATTGCACTAAATAAACAAACCAGCGTTTAATCGAATATAATATGCCTAATATGGTTTTCTATTATTACCGCTCTCTTATCTTCTGATTGTTTTCTTGCATGTTTATTGTGTTTAGAATTGATTATTGTTAGCATAAAACATGTGCTAGTCTCTCAGGCTAAAAAAAACCCCCATCATCGTTAGAAGCGTATATAGCATAGGTTTTACAAGTAATTAGAATTAACTTAAGCAGAGTAATTAAAATACTGGTAGAATATAAGGTTAACGACCTCGCTCTTAGTGTTCGACACCCTACTTACTATGAAACTCTACCCGATCGGGTACACTGCCCGTTAAAGTGTTGTTTTAGGATAAGTCGGCTAAATATAAATTTAAAACTTGGTAATCAATAAATTGACCCTATACGACAGCACATCAAATTTTTGGCGCCGCTGTCGGGGAGTGAAAAAGTTTAACCATTAATTTTATTAGTATTTCTAACCATTAGTTTAGAATAATTAAATTAGTGTAATTTAATTCTTTTTGTAATTAATTTTATTATGTGAATTATTTGTGTGTTTATTCCTGCATTATTTAATTGTTTTCTAAGTATTCTGTTCTGATAGATCAACAGATACGTCGTATCCACCAGCTGGATACGACGTATCAACCTTTCCACTTAGAACACCGTATTGATCTCTACAGTCTAAAAAATGTATCTATTTTTCCAAACAATACGACGTATTCTGTATAATCAATACGGCGTACTGACCTTTAGCAGACCCATAGGGCGTATTCAAATCAATTGAATACTACGTATTGATCATCTGATACAGTAACAGTAGCTATTTTTTGTATTGGAATTCCTGTTTATTGTGTTCTCTCCCGAGAGGGCACATCCTACTGATTATTTTGTACACATTCTTAGGAAACTATTTGACAAATAATGGCAGAACATATTCTAAATGAAACTCGTGCTGAATAAAATCTTGTTGAGCCAAGTATCGAAAGCAATGTGAAATATGCACTCGGTAAGGAATTATTAAAGGAGCTAAGTAGTAACACTTACAGCGGAAGGGTTGAGGAAGATGTGGTCGGCTACATCGTTAAAATTCTTGAAATACTCAATCTAATCAAAATAGCCGTGTGGACCATTTTTAACTCCGCATAATGACTTTCCCTCTCTCTCTTTCTGGGGACGTAAGAAAATGGTAGATGAACGAGGGAGATGGAAAAATCAACACTTGGGTAGATTTGGTGAATAAATTTTTTAGTAAATTCTATCCCCTATCATGTGCCAGCAGTTATGATAAAATGTGCGACGATGATGAAGAAGGCATGATCCACTTAAATTCATAACCTGGAGGAACTCAAAATTCAAAGACCATAAAAAAGTTGATGAAATGACTAAACGCGCATTATTACATTCTTGGATAGAAGTGGGATACAATAAATGGATAATGGATGAAGTCATATCAAGTGACAATGATAGAGATCATTATGATTCATTTATGATCTTAAAACCCAAGATAAAGATTGGTGATGAATTCTTAAAAATATTGCATAACAATTCCTTCAATGGTATGGACGGAAGTGACGTTACTGACCACATTGCAAAAGTGCTTGAAATAACTGAATGTTTCAAGATTCCTAATGTAGATAAGGATGAACTTCGATTACACGTGTTCTCGAAATCCCTTAGTGGAGATGCTGAGAAATGGTGGAACAGTGAAGGAACAGCTACTACTTGGAAGGAGTTGGGCGATAAATTCTTCCATAAATATTACCCATTGTCCCATGCTTACAAAAGTAAACTTTACACAAAAGCAACTAGCAACTTTGATTAAGTATGATTACTTTGAATTTCTATATTGGTTGGCATCAAAATTTGACAACTACTAGGAACTAGACAAGAACATCAAAAACAGACTATAGGAGTTTTATGTGAATGGACGAACTAAAGGAACAATTGATGACCTCGTCAATTGCAACGAACCATGCGAGGAAATCAGCAAAAAGACATGTTCAAATTTATTTTTCAAACCTTACTTGGATGCGCGGGATGGAAAACAAAGATAGAGATTATTCTCTGATACCGATTCCCGCTCATCACGACATCAACAACCCAGACGAGCTATGCCAAACTAAAGAATTCACTGTCATATAGTATTCGATAGGATCTTGTGAAAAATTCATCACTGTGGGTCCAAGCAAAATTAGTACTGTGGAAAAAACCCCTGGCGGCATATCTTGCATTTACCACAAACTCTTCAATAAAAAAAGATAGCGGATGGACCGTAACGCGCACCAATTGAATGAGGAAGCTGAAGAAAAAGGAAAACTTAATGACTAGCTGAAACAAAAGTTCTTCCTGAGAGACAACCCGGTCATTTTTAAATTGTTTGTCGCATTTTGAAATTGTTTGCACGAGTCTGTCTTCCCAGACACTCCATACGGTGTATCGAACCACTCTGGATACGGCGTATGGATGTGTCTGGACGTTATCAGTCTGTAATTTAATTTTAGTACTTTAAAAATTTTAATTGTTTTTACAGGAACCATACGGCGTATCCTAGGGTTTGGGATACGACGTATTGATCCCTGTACAGTTGTGTGTTTAATTGTTTTCATGCATTGTAACCATTGTATAACCAAGACAGGAATTGCACTTTTGTCTTCTAATCTTTTATGCAGGACCTTGCTATAAGGAAAATCGACGATATGGTATACTCTGAAAAGACGTGTGTTGAACTCGAAAGAGCATTCTGAAGCCTCGTCAAAACACTTTTGCTCAAAGAACTCAAATTGGAGAATCATCCCGAGCAGCATATCAGGGGAGTTCATCGTTCTAATTCTATTTCACATTTTTTTAATTGTTTTATCTATACAACGAGGAAATTATATAATCTAAGTGAGGGGATGGAGAATTAGAACGCCTACTTGTCCTTTTTTTTACAAATAATATGCTACATGCTTAAATTATGCCAAATTTAAAAAAATTTCTAGCATAACTTTTGTAAAAATTACTAATTGCATGACCTCGCTCACTATAACCCTTAATATCAAATTGTGAGAATTAAGCCTATTCCATTTCCAACATTTACTAAAAATTCCACAAAAAATATGAGTGTTTCAGGGATGTAGTAGACTTTAGAACTTGGCTTGGTATATCACTCGAGACCACAACAATAAGTACTATAAACTTAAATGGAGAGACATTTTTAACTGGTAAATTTCTAGGAATGCGCCCAAAAGCCTAAATGTTGTAAACTTAACTAACTACACTAGTTAGTTAAACCCCGTGTAACCCTTTGCTTACTCTCACTAAAAGAGTAAGATCCCCTAGAAAAACCTGTTAAGTCGTTGTTGTCTTTTTCACACCATATGTTTATTTCATTACACCTTTACACTGTAGCCTACCATGTAGATTAAGCCTACTTAATCAAAGTTGCTAGTTGCTTTTGTGTAAAGTTTTGTATTTTCTGTGTCAAAGTGAAATTTTCTATCTCTGTTATGGTCGAGAAATTGCACAATGCAAAGGGAAAATATGTAGCTCATGTATTTTGCTACTTTCGCGATTATGTGTTATATTTGAAGATGAAAAGTTAAAGGAAAAATTATCCGGATGAATTATGATTCTGAAGACGATGAAATTGCACTAAGGATTATGTTTCAAAAAAATAAAAAAATAAAAAAAAATAGAAAAATAGAAAATGCATCAAAAAAGAGAAGAAAGATTGATAGTCTGTTCGCTAAACTTAAACCGATGAAATACTTGGAAGAATCGATTATTCGTTAATATATACATAAAAATCAATGATGTATAGTTTTGTATAAAGTGGCTGATATCACCACTTTTGAAAAAGTATGTAACTTTGTGATGTTCAAGAAGTTGGCCGTTATAGGAACACCAACTTAGGTTGTCTTTGTCATCTCTATGATCGAGGAATTTGTATATATTTCGAGTCTTTATCATCCAACGGTCGGGAAAAGTTACTAGCAACTACCTTATTTGTTTAAGCTTAATCTATTTGTTTTGTGAATTTTATTTAACAACAATTTGGTTCCTGTTCCTAGCAATTAACCTTAGGTTTTACTCGAATGAGGTTGAGATCGAGTCATGCATGTCTATTCCGTCGTTACAGCCATGTATGTGTGACTCAGCCACCTTGTTGGTTTATTACTTTTGGTGAAAACTAGAAGATCCCTACCCTATATCGTTCTTCATCCTAACCCTTGGTTAAACTCGAATAAGGATGTGATCAAACACACATGTCTATTCCGTCGTTACGGCCGTGTATGTGTGCTTCAGTTGCCTTGTTGGTGTGGTACTATCAGTGAAAGATTGTTAGAATGATCAACCCTTAGCTTTATAATAAAAACTCAATTTACCTTTTGACTTGTTTCTCCTTAGCTCTAATGGTGGAGATGTGTATCATTGCCAAGCAAAAGATATGAAGCTAATCATGACCGGGCAAATGAGCGTACCAATTAAATGTTACACCCTAGATTAGTTGAGTGATCTGAGTGTTTTCATTTCTATATTTTGTGAGGTGCTTGGTGTTTTACAGGTGATTAAAACAAAAGAAATGATTAAACAGAAAAGTCCTTGACTTTGGTTGGGATACATTTTCAATATAATCTAGAGTTTACTTGAGGACAAGTAGGATTCAAGTGGGGAGATATTTGATGACATCAAATAACGTTACATTATACCATCATTTATCCCGAATAAACTAACCACTTTTGTATAATTATTGCAAGAAATTGGACTTAATTGCTTAAAAGTGTTATTTGTGGTAATTAAGGGGTGATTTGTGAAGACATGCTAAAAGGAATATATTTTGGAGCTAAAACAAAGATATTTGAAGATTTACTATTTCTTACCAATATGCCGTATCCACAAAAATAGATACGGCGTATCAGCCGCCAACTCTTCACAAGAAAACACGTATAAACAATTCCCACTACGGCGTATCACTCATCTACAATACGTCGTATCCAGCTGGATAACTATTCAGAGATTTGGTGAATATTTATATTTTGAGAAAATATATCAGATTTATTATAAACTTTGCGTGCACTCCAAGGGAAACACCCTAATACGACGTATTGGCCTAGCCTAATACGGCGTATCCAGACTTTTTCAGACACTATAAATAAAAGACTCAAAAACGAGTTTTCAGTGTGCAAAATCATATTCTTCATACCATACACATAAAAGATGATTTTCTAAAGAGAAGAAGAGCAACCAAATGTCAAGCATCGATCACGATTCCATAGAAGACACCGTGTAATTCCTATACTCTTGTAATCATTTAATTTTTGGTATCGTTCGTTAAAATGTTTAGTTTACCTTGGTTATTAGATCACGCATGTATAATTACAATGGTTATGAGCTAATACCCTATGGTATTAGCCATCTTAATGAAGATTTAATATTTGGTTTGTTTTAAAATCGATTTCTTAATTTTTTGTTGAAAGTTTAATAATGTTTATCACATGATACTTGTCTATGTGTTTAAATATGCGACCTATCATTTAACTGGGTCTAGTTATGCTTAACAAGTGAGCTAGATAACGGGATAGCTCTCCATATCGTGTTTTATATTACTAGACCAATAGGATCATAAATAATGTTCTGTCTTTGTCTTTAAATTAAGAGCTTAGTTGGACCGTCAGGTGACCCGTAATGTTTCAACAAGTATGTTCTTGATTAATTGATAAAAATTTGAACAGTGGACTAACAGTATATAAAATACCATCAAACAGTAAGTGGGTAAAGTCCCGATGGGCTAGGGTTTATCAAGATCACCATTGCTTTAATCCCTATATATATTATAATTAAACTAAAAGGATGTTTTATGTGGATACATTAATTGTGACATGATTCAACGTGTCTAGGTCTTAGGATGATGTTCCGCCTAAGTCTTAAGAATGATATGCCGCTTCGAGATAATAAATCATTGCACTAAATAAACAAACCAGCGTTTAATCGGATTTAATATGGCTAATATGGTTTTCTATTATTTGGCTTATACTGTTCTTTTATCTTCTAATTGTTTTCTTGCATGTTTATTGTGTTTAGAATTGATTATTGTCACCATAAAACCTGTGCCAGTCTCTCAAGCTGAAACCCCCCCCCCCCCATCATTGTTAGAACTGTATATAGCAAAGGTTTAACAAGTAATTAGAATTAACTTAAGAAGAGTAAATAAAATACTGGTAGAATATAAGGTTAACGACCTCGCTCTTAGTGTTCAACACCCAACTTACCACGAAACTCCACCCGATCGGGTACACTGCCCGTTAAAGTGTTGTTTTAGGATAAGTCGGCTAAATATAAATTTAAAACTTGGTAATCAATAAATTGACTTTTCACGACAACACATCAAGTTTTTGGTGCCGCTGTCGGAGAGTGAAAAAGTTTAACCTTTAATTTTATTAGTATTTCTAACCATAATTTAATTAGTATAATTTAATTATGTTTGTAATTAATTTAATTGTGTGATTTAATTGTGTGTTTAAATTCCTGCATTATTTAATTATTTTCTAAGTATTCTGTTCTGATAGATCAACAGATACGTCGTATCCACCAGTTGGATACGGCGTATCGACCTTTCCACTCAGAACAGCGTATTGATCTCTACAGTCTAAACAACGTATTCTTTCTTCCACATAATACGGCGTATTCTATACAATTAATACGACGTACTGACCTTCAACAGACCCATACGGCGTATTCAAGTCAATTGAATACGGCATATTGATCATCTGATACAATAACAGTAGCTATTTTTCATATTAGATTTCCTATTTATAGTGTTCTCTCCTGAGAGGGCACATCTTACTGATCATTTTGTACTTATTCTCAAGAAACTATTTGACGAATAATGACATAACGTATTCTGAATGAAACTCGTGTTGAACAAAATTTTACTGAGCCAAGTATCAAAAGCAATGTGAAATATGGACTCGGTGAGGAATTATTAATGGAGCTAAGTAGTATCACTTAGAGTGGAAGGGTTGAAGAAGATGTGGTCAGCCACATCGCTAAAATTCTTGAAATACTCGATCTAATCAAAATAGCCGGTGTGGACCATTTTCAACTCCGCATGATGACTTTCCCTCTCTCCGTTTCTAGGGATGCAAGAAAATGGTGGATGAACGAGGGAGATGGGAAAATCAACACTTGGGAAGAATTGGTGAATAAATTTTTAAGTAAATTATATCCCCTATCATGTGCCAGCAATTATGATAAAATGTGCGACGATGATGAAGAAGGTCGTGATCCACTCGAATTCATAACCTAGAGGAACTTAAAATTTAAAGACCATAAAAAAGTTGATAAAACGACTAAACGTGCATTATTACATTCTTGGATAGAAGTGGGAAACAATGAAGGGTTAATGGATGAAGTCATATCAAGCGATGATGATAGAGATCATACTGATTCATCTATGATCACAAAACCTGAGATAAAGATTGGTGATGAATTCTTAAAAATATTGTATGATAACTCCTTCAATGGTGTGGACGGAAGTGACGTTACTGACCACATTGCAAAAGTGCTTGAAATAACCGAATGGATCAAGATTCCTAATGTAGATAAGGATGAACTTCGATTACACGTGTTCTCGAAATCACTTAGTGGAGACGCTAAGAAATGGTAGAACAGTGAAGGAACAGCTACTACTTGGAAGGAGTTGGGCGATAAATTCTTCCATAAATATTACCCATTGTCCCATGCCTACAAAAGTAAAGTTCCAGATGACTTGAACCACGGAACGGATTACTTTAAATTTCTATATTGGTTGGCATCAAAATTTGACAACTATTGGGAACTAGACAAGAACATCAAAAATGAACTTTGGGAGTTTTATGTGAATGGACGAACTAAAGGAACAATTGACGACCTCGTCAATTGCAATGAACCATGCGAGGAAAGAAGCAAAAAGTCATGCTCAGATTTATTTTTGAAACCTTACTTGGATGCGCAGGATGGAAAAGACATTTACAAAATCATAGATAGAGATTATTCTCCGATACCAATTCCCGATCATCACAACATCAGCAACCCGGACGAGCTATGCCAAACTGAAGAATTCACTGTCGTACGGTATTCGATAGGATCTTGTGAAGAATTCATCAATGTGGGTCCAAGCAAAATTAGTACTGTGGAAAAAACCCTGGAAGCATGTCTTGCATTTACCACAAACTCTTCAATAAAAAAGATCAAGGATGGACCATAACGCGCACCAATTGAATGAGGAAGCCGAAGAAAAAACTCAAACTTAACGACTAGCTGAAATAAAAGTGCTTCCCGAGAGACAACCCGCTCGTTTTTAAATTGTTTGTCGCATTTTTAAATTGTGTGCACGAGTCTGTCTTCCCAGACACTCCATACGGCGTATCGAACCCCTCTATATACGGCGTATGGATGTGTCTGGACGTTATTAGTCTATAATTTAATTTATGTACTTTAAAAATTTTAATTGTTTTTATAGGAACCATACGGCGTATCCTAGGGTTTGGGATATGGCGTATTGATCCCTGTATAGTTGTGTGTTTAATTGTTTTCCTGCATTGTAACCATTTTATAACCAAGATTGGAATTGGCACTTTGGTCTTCTAATCTTTAATGCAGGACCTTGATATAAGGAAAATCGACGATATGGTATACTCTGAAAAAGACGTGTGTTGAACTCGTACGAGCATTCTGAAGCCTCGTCAACATACTTTTGCTCAAAGAACTCAAATTGGAGAATCATCCCGAGCAACATATCAGCTCGTTCTAATTCTATTTCCTATTTTTTTAATAGTTTTATCTATACAATGAGGACGTTGTATAATCTAAGTGGGGGTGGAGAATTAGAATGCCTACTTGTCCTTCTTTTTACAAATAATATGCTACATACTTAAATTATGCCAAATTTAAAATTTTCTTCTAGCATAACTTTTGTAAAAATTACTAGTTGCATGACCGCGCGTACTATAACCCTTAATACCAAATTGTGATAATTAAGCCTATTCTGTTTTCAACATTTACTAAAATTTCCATAAAAATTATGAGTGTGACAGTGATGTAGTAGACTTTAGAACTTGGCTTGGTATATTACTCGAGACCATAACGATGAGTACTGTGGACTTAGATGGAGAAATACTTTTAACTGGTAAATTTCTAGGAATACACCCAAAAGCCTAAATATTGTAAAATTAACTAACTACACTGGTTAGGTAAACTCCGTTAACCCTTTGCTTACTCTCGACAATAAGAGTAATATCCCCTAGAAACAACACATACGTCGATGTATCTCATTCCTGATATCATTTTCTTCACGACACTGCAGTATATGTTTGTTCTACAACTCTTTACACCTTAGCCTACCCTGTAGATTAAGCCTACTTAATCAAAGTTGCTAGTTTCTTTTGAGTAAAGTTTTATATTTCCTGTGTCAAAGTGAAATTTTCTATCTCTATTATAGTCGGGAAATTGTACAATGCAATCAGAAAATATGTAGCTCATGTATTTTGCTACTTTCACGATTATGTGTTATATCCAAAGATGAAGTGTTAAAGGAAAAATTATCCGGATGAATTATGATTGTAAAGATGGTGAAATTGCACAGAGGATTATGTTTTAAAAAAAATAAAGAAATAAATAAATAATAGAGAAAACTAGAAAAAGCATCAAAAAAAGAGAAGGAAGATTAATAGTCGGTTCGCTAAACTTAAACCGATGAAATACTTGGAAGGATCGATTATTCATTGATAAAATGGGATAACAAATCACTATGTATAGTTTGTATAAATGGCCGTATATCACCAATTTTGATTCGTTTAAGCAAATTGGCTTGGATATCTTTGGAATCACTTGAACTTTTCACAAGTTCATCTTTTAACAACTCATTTTTCTGTTTTTCAACAGAAAGCAACGCACAATCTCGGATTTCACTTGTCATAGATACTTCCAAAAGTCGATTGATCTCATTCTGAAGAAAATTTTCTTTTAAAGATTTTCCGTCAAGTTTCTGTACCATTGATTCAAAAATATTTAACATTTTATGTACTTCTGTAATGACTTCGTCTTTAAGTTCTTTCAAATTCTTTGTTAAAGAAATAGACATCAGAATTACATCAGTTTTATAAAACTCTCTTAAAGAATTTTGACAATCAGACATCCATCTTCGTTGTCGGTCTTTTAAAAGAGTAATATCAATCCTTGTTCGTAAACCATTAATTGCCATACCCAGTATGTCAAACATTTTTAACAATTTACTCTCTTTAGTCATTTTTGGAATTGGTAAATCCGATGTGACTGCTTTTGACTCAGAACCATTAGTAAAAGTAGAAAGAATTGAAAAATATGTTTGTTCCATAGAAAAGTCTTGTTGAGGTACAAATGTTTCATAAAGCGCATTTAACTTTCCATAATTAATTTGAACCATTTTGTTTCACATTTTCAATCGACTTTCTTCCGCATCCTCTAAAGTTTCCTCTGAATCTGGTGAATCAATTTTCAAGTTAACACTATGAAGCTTTTCACCATCATACATTTTTGGTTGTGCTGCAATGGCCTTCTTGGGACGTTCAAGATTCTTATAACCCAACCCATCTTTAAGAAAATGATCATAAAGTTTATTCGGTGTCTTTCCAAGCATGCCAATAGTTTGAATTGATTGACCCATTTTAAAAACAATTTGTTGAAAGAAATAATGACTAAAAATGTTATTAATATTTTTCGACCTCTCTACGTTTTGATAATCACAAAATATAAAAATGCTCAATGTAAAATTAAATCGTAAACAAGTAATTAGTAGTAAATTTTCATTTCGAAAATTTAATCACTTAAAGGTATGAATAAACATATGCTTAATGCATTTCATGATCAAAGGAATTTTTATTCAACCTCACATTTTTTATAAAAATGTCACAAACATTTTTATATCTTTTACAAAACATTTTTAGAAATGTTTTATTCAAATAAATATTTTGAATTCAAATTTTCTACCTAAAAACGGCTAGAAATGTTCCAGAAAACACCTCCCTCAGAAAAGACAAAAAAGGGAGCGTCTGAGGCTGGGCGGCCCCCTTAATTATAAGGGCGGTCCCCTTAATTATTAAGGGGACCGGCACCCTATTTAAGGGGACCGCCCAGACAAATTGTCAGACCAGTTTGCCTATAAATACTGGACTATTCCCCACTGATTTTCTCACCTTTTGCACACACTTTCTTTCTGTTCTAAATCAGTTTATACTCTCCTTTCATTCCTTTGATCATTTAATCATAAAGCTTTGTTTCCAAGTGATCCAAGCTTAATTCCTCAAGTGCAAGAGAAGAATACTTCTTATCATCAAGTCAAGAAGTGTTATAGTTTAGTTGGTATTGTTGTGAAGTTGTGTTAGATCTTGTAAATCATTTGTGTATATTGTGAAGGTGTGTATTGTAGTTGTGTATAATAGTTAGATTGTGGTGATCATTGTAAGTATAGTTAGATCGGGGTAATCTTTGTAAGTAGTGTTTGATTGGTGTGATCGTAGTAGTGTCTAGGCATAGTGAAGTTGTGAAGCGTAGTGAAGTTATGAAGCGAAATGAAGTAGTGAAGCAAAGAGAAGTCGTGAAGTGAAGCAAGTGATTAGCATACAAGAGTTGTGATAGATTGGTTCTAGCTAGGATTAGAACTCGACATTTGCTTAGTGTCAGAAATTGGTGTAAGCAAAGTTGTGTACGGTTTTCTCCGCCTAAGGGAGTTTGTTGACATAGTGAAGAGAACTCTCGAGTTTGGTGCTCGGGGAGTGGAGGAAGGCGAAGAGGTGCTTCGTTACCGAACCACTATAAATCCTTGTATTGTGCTTTAATCTTTCTAACTCTTATCTCTTGTCTTTCATATTTACTTGTCATTTACTTACTTACTTGTATTGTTCATATTATGCACATATTGAGATCACATAAAATCGAATCTAAGTTTTTATAAACAAACATAATATTAATTTAAAAAGCGGTAAACTATTCAACCCCCCTCTAGTTTTCCACAATTGGTATGAGGGGCCACGTCAAACAATATTTTTCAAATAAACTGTATTTTAAAACTTGAATCGATATATGGAATCGAAAAAATATTTAGAAGAGAAATCTATGCAAAGACCACCACTATTTGAATGTGATGGATTTATGTATTGGCAAAATAGATTCAAAACTTATGTGAAATCAAAAGATCTAGATCTTTGGCATGTTATTACCCATGGTGATTTTTCTCTTATTTAAAATAATCCTGAAACTAAAAATGATGAAATAGTACCGTTTGATAAACAAAATGATGATCTTGAAAAGAAACTTGCTAAAAATAACGAAGCCAAAATTGTGATTTATAATTCTTTGCCACGTAAAGAATATAAAAGAATTTTTATGTGTAAAACCGCAAAAGAAATTTGGGATACTTTATTAATTACTCACCAAGGTAATAGTCAAGTCAAAGATAATAAAATAGATCTTCTTATTCAACAATATGAACAATTTACGATTCTGGAATAGGAATCGATAAATAATGCTTTTGCTGGATTTAACACTATTATTACTAGTCTAAAAGCACTTGATGAAGGTTTTTCTAGCAAGAATTATGTTAGAAAATTTCTTAGGGCACTTCATCCTAAATGGCACGCAAAGATTAGTACTATTGAAGAATCAAAAGATTTAACATCTCTGTCACTTGATGAACTTATTGGAAACTTGAAAGTTTATGAAGTAATAATTAAGAAAGATTCTGAAATGGTCAAAAACAAAAGAGAACAAAATAGATCTCTTTCCTTAAAAGCCAAAACAGAATCAAGTGATGAAGATAGTTCGACTTCCGCTAGTGAAGACGAAGAATACGCCATGGCCGTGAGAGAATTCAAGAAATTTTTCAAAAAACGAGGAAGATTCGTAAGACAACCACATGACGAAAGAAAGTTATCCCAAAGAAATAAATACGACAAGAATGGCAAAAGCGAAAGAAAATGTTTTAAATGTGGAGATCCAAACCATCTCATCGGAGAGTGTCCAAAACCATCAAGAAACTACAATCAAAGAGCCTTCGTCGGAGGATCATGAAGTGATAGCAACGAAGACGATGAAGAAAAGACCAAAGACGAAAAATGTCTTATGGCCTATACATCCAATGAGGTACTTTCCGAAACCGAATTCTATAGTGATGACTAATCTTCGTTAGATGAAAAAGACTTAGATAGTGAATATAATAGATTATGCAAAGTAGGTCTAAAAGTCATGGCTCAAAATAAATCACTAAAGCAAATTAAAAATCAATTAGAAAATGAAGTACTAGAACTAAAAAATAAATTGTCGAGATTAGAAAAGGGTAAGGAAGTCAATGAAGAATGTAAAATATGTCAAGATCTTAGGTTTGAAAATGAAAAACTTAAGGAAGAAATTTCTAAGCTTAATCAATTTAATAATAGTAGTCAATCGCTTAAGAAATTGTTAAATCTTTTAAAACCTTTCGGAGATAAAACTGGCCTAGGATTTAATTTTACCAAAGGATCAACTAGAGAGTTTAAACAAGTAAATTCTGTAAAGTCACAAGAGGTTGAGTCTAAAGAAAAAGTAGTAGAATTAAACTCAAGCCCAAGACCAAAATTTATGCTTATAAATAATACTAAAATTCCTATTACAAGTGACGATGAAGTAAAACATTTTTATAAACCTTCCTTAAAACCTGGAGTCGGATTTACTAAACCAAAAATGGTATCTAAAACTCCTCCTTCAAAAAGAGCTAATAATCCTCAACCTCGGTCAAAAACACCACAACCTAGGAGAGATCAAGTTAGACAAAATTACCCTAATAATAATCACTCAATGTGGACTTATTCACAACAACCAAACTTCTCTCCGTGGGGAATATGTCCACCCTATATGTATCCAAATCAAATGCAACATATGCAAAAATATGTTCGGGACTAACAATTTTGGACCCATGAGACATTGGGGACCAAGTGGTTGAGTCGTTACAACATTTTAGTGGAATTGTTCATGAACATTTCTTGGAATCCGACGAGTGAATACATTCTTAAAATCTTATGATGAGTTTACCAAAAGATTTCTCCTTCAAAGCTTGCTCACTTGAAGATGTTGAAGAAAACACATTGTAGGCAAAGGTATGTCTTCTTTCCAGACTTCTTAGAATTTAGATTATGTGTTAAATGTTGAATGTCTATATTATGCTACATGTAAGTATATGCTAAACACATAAGCTATAGTTAATAGAATATAATTTAAGCTTGTAGAAATAGTGTAGTCACTAGAAATGCCATTTGTTGGCCTTCTAGAATTAAGAGAATTTGTTCATTATGAACTCATCTCTCACGATGTTGAATTAGGATTCTTTACATACCTCTATAAAATGGAAATCTTCTATGTCCACTAGTAGCAAACTCGCGTAGATAAAGAAAAGTAAGTTAGTGGGTAATTATTAACATAGAAGTAGGATTAGTTTTACATCATACACCGGAAAGGCATGATATCAAAACACTATGGATGAAACAAACTTCCTTCGACTATGACGTACGCCTCATCTACACGTCTAAAAACATCTACGACTATCAGAACCGTCTTATCAAGTTTTGACTCCATTTATATTCTATCATCACGTATTAATCATCTCTCAAAAACTCCAAATTATGACAATTAATTATTTCATCCGAAGTAATTAATTTATTCAATTGACAAGAAGTTGATTGAAAACGTCACTAAATCCTCGTTAAATCTTCTCTCGGCTTGACAACTTGATTATCTCATCCGAAGTAATCAAAGAATTTTTAATTAAAGAAAGGTTAATTAAAATGTCAATTAAATTTTGTCAATCATCTCTAAACCACATCTCGATTCAAAAATCTTGATAACTTAATTATTTCATTGGAAATTATTTAAGTTTACTTAACTTAACGAAAAGTTAAATTAAAAATGTCAAGTATTTTTCTCTCGCCTTCAACTTCATTATTTCGACGACTAGATTATCTAAAATAATATTGCTAGTAGCTCCCGACGTATTTTGATAATTGTACATTTACAAAAAATAGTCCCATCAATAAACACATTTTTTTTTCTCAGATTCGGCGGCCCCCTTGCGGCCCCCTTGTAAATTAAGGGACCGGCCAGTGTTTAATGTGAGCGGGCCAACTTATATTTAAGGGGACCGGCCATTCATTTTGCCAAACAGTCCTTTTTTTGCAAAACCTATTACCAAACACACCATTTCCATCATCTCTCTCTCCCTCTTTCCTGCTGTGACAAAAACAACAACCCAAAACCACCAAAATTCAAACCTTTAAACACCCATTCGATCAAAATTCGCAAGGGGTAAACACTAACAACAAGAGTAACAACCTTTATTGTAAGATTTCATATGCTGCGTTTCTTTTTTCATTTTATCATTTTTGGCTTAAATCAAAAAATTGGGTTTATTTTAATAAATTTTGTATCTTCTATATTTTTATGTTTAATTAGGTTTAGGAATTCATAACTTATAATGATTCACGTAAGCTCCATAAGGAGTCAAGATTTTAATAGGATTGAGTCACAATTTTTTTTGGGGTCGAAAATTTATAAATATATATATAAATTTTTTGAAATTTCAAAACAAAATTTTATACATTGTTGATTCATGCCAAAAACACGTCAAAATGATTATACATTGACTATCGAAACATACATACCTAAATACTTATTTTCCAATCTAATGAATAAGTTTTGTTAAAAATAGGGGAATTTGGTTCGTTTCTAAGAATCGATTTTTTTTTAGCAGTTGAAGTTGTCCATTCACTCCCATACTTTTTGTCACTTGTATAAATACTTGTAAATAAACTTGTATAAGTCATAAGATATATAATTCATATATATATTGATACATTTTATAAAAAGTATAAAATAAAGAGGCGTTTGGTTTAACGTTTTAAAACATAGTGTTGAGTCAAAACAAATACCATTTAACTCTTATCAAGTCAAAAAATAACGAACTAATATTTGTCAACAAAATATACAACTTAACGTATATCTTTTGACAATTTTAGTCAAGTCTTGTATTGATTAGGGAGTGTTTGGGTCATTTTCTAGATGTTGAAATATATAACTAATATATATTCTTCAATCGCCCCGTAGATGCAATGTGAAAAAATATTTAAGGACATATGGATTACTTCTTTTGTTTTTATTTTTAGAGTCGAGGTAATCCTTGTCCCACATTTGTTGTTTTTCAAAATTTTATTTTTTTTTATTTTTTTATTCTTTTAATAATTTCTTTCGTTGTTATATGGTTTTGGTGACATAAAACTTGCCTCTGAGCCACAGATTAGGTGATACTCTCTTTAACGTTCTTACATTCCCAAAGTATCCCAAACACCCGATATTTCTCCTATTGTCGCACACTTCTACAAACCTATCAAAAATCGATGCATTCATGAGGGTAGAGTTGTTGATCAACTGACTTATCTACACGCCTATCTGATCACTTTCGACTCGTTTGTTTTTCTACTTACGTACTCAATGTCTCTACAAAATTAATGAGCCAATTGTCCCTCGTTTTATTCTGTACTTTTATAGTCAAGTCACCCTTCAAAGAGATGACTCCGATGTCATTCTTATCTCTTTCATGATTCAAAACGAATTCATCACTCTCTCCCTCCAACAATTCGGTCAAATCCTCATAATTCCATTCAATGGCCAAGCCGTATTCACGAACGAATAGGATCTTGGTTCTCTTGCATACTCCTAAGAAACTGAAGGACCATATCATACCGACCTTCCTACTCCTAAATAAATTCATCAATTTCTTCAATTTCAACGTGTTGTTATCTTGCCTATTTCTTTGTCAAAAGAATTGAAAGTGCACGAGCAACTCCTAAAGCCCATCTTCCTTATGGTATGTTCTTGACACGTCTCTTTCGACATGTTATGGAACACTACACTCACCTTGACAATGACATTTACAATACCGTTGATCGTGTCATGCGTCGACTCGCTTTAAAACAAACCCAAGAACCCCAAAGTGATCGTGGAAAAGCCTGTCACTTCGTCTCATCAACTTCCGCCCATCATAACCGTGGATCTTCATCTCACCAAGATGATGATGATGGGGATGATGGTGCTTCTCGTGCTAGTACCCCATCTCCTACCACTTACCTAAACTCTCTCGGACCTCTTGATTACCAACAATATGACGTTTCTACTTCTTCTGAAGAAAATGATGATCTTCTCTTTGAACGTCAAATCGACTTGCTCAATCAAACACAAAAAATGCATAAGGAACTTAGAGGTGGATTCAAATTGTTTGTCAAGGCATCATGAGGAGTCTTCGAGAAAAAGAAGAAATGAAGGCATTAAAAGATGATTAGCTTAGTAGAATAATCTATTTAGGACTTTATGTGAACTTATGTGTATGTTTAATTAATTGTGTGATGACAACCCGACTTGGTCGAAAGAACTTTGACTTGTTCAGCTTGCTTAGGATCTTTAATATTTATGAATTATTAGTATGCTCTTATAATTATGCATCCTAGTTTTATAAATTTTTGATTATTGCAAACATACATGATATACATGATTTCATGCATATATATTTTTACATGGGACTTGCTGCAAATTGACCACCAAAACACAATCTTTCTCACAAATTTTTACAAAAATCAAATTTTTGGTCGTCTAAAAAAACACCAGATGGGCGGCCCCCTTAATTCATAAGGGCGGTCCCCTTAAAGATAAGGGGGTCGGCACCTTAATTAAGGGGACCGGCCATCTGATTCACGAATTTTACTGTTTCTTTCTGCTTTTTGACTCCCTTTTACCTAGCTTCAGCTATCCTTACCAGAAAACTCGAACATATTTTGGAGACTCATGTTTGTGTTGCATTCACAATCGTACTTTTATCTTTGGATTGAGAGATGAACTCCAATACATGTTTTCTTACATAGAACACATGCTCTCACAACCTCCACCGCCCAATTCACCATCACCAAAATAAACTTACACCATGTTTAGCCATTTTCAAATAATTGTCAACCAAACATTTTGCAAGCAAGTCCTATGGAATTCTAAGAATATTCAGGCCTTTGTAGTTTAAATTTTATATATGTTGAATTAATATGCTTCAAGCATATTACTTAAAATTTGATGTATGCATGATTGTGTTTTATGCATAAAATTTTATGTTTAATGAATGATATTTAGTATTATGCTTTTAAATATGTACTTGCTTATCTTTAAATTTTTTAGTTGGTTGAATGACTCCTAACTTTATAAGTTGAGGCTAGTAGATATATATATATATATATATATATATATATGTATATCTATATGTATATGTA
>BQNB010044418.1:0-39131 GCA_026074375.1 Tanacetum coccineum
ATTAAAAAAAAATTGAATTTTTTTTCAAAAAATATTTTCTTCGAAAAAAAAATTCAAAAAATTTTCTTTTTTTGAATTTTTTTTCTTCAAATAAATCGATATTTTTTAAAGTTCGAAAAAAGGTTCGAAATTTTGAAAAAAAGTTCGAAAAATGGAAAACAAGTTCGAAAATATGAAAAAAAAATTGAAAATTTTAAAAAAAGTTCGAAACTTTTTTAAAAAATCGATATTTTGAAAAAAAGTTCAAAATTTGGAAAACAAGTTCGAAACTTATAAAAAATCGATATTTTGAAAAAAAAATACGAAAATTCTTTTTTTCATTAAAAAAATCGATCTTTTTAAAAATTTGAAAAAAGATCGGAAATTTGAAAAGAGGTTCAAAAATTTGACAAAAAAATCGATATTTTTTTTGAAAATTTGAAAACAAGTTCGATAATTTGAAAAAAAGTTGGAAAATTTGAAAAATAGTTCGAAACTTTGAAAAAAAATTCGAAAATTAAAAAAAAAAGTTCGAAAATTTGAAAAAAATTGAAAAAAACTTCGAAAATTTGAAAAAAACTTCGAAAATTTGAAAAAAAGTTAGGAAATTTGAAAAAAAAGTTGGAAAAACTAAAAAAAAGTTCGAAAATTTGAAAAAAAAATCGAGCATTTGAAAAAAAAGTTCGAAAATATGAAAAAAAGTTTGAAAATTTGAAAATATAGTTTGAAAATTTGAAAAAAAGTTCGGAAATGTGAAAAAAAGTTTTAAAATTGGAAAAAAAGTTCGAAAATTTGAAAATAAAATTTCGAAAATTTGAAAAAAAAAGTTCGAGTATTTGAAAAAAAGTTCGGAAATTTGTAAAAAGGTTTGAAAATTTGAAAACGAAGTTCGAAAATTATAAAAATAGTTCGAAAATTTGAAAAAAAGTTCAAATTTTTATTTTTTAAAAGTTCAAAAATTTGAAAAAAAATCTGAAAATTTGAAAAAAACTTCAAAAATTTGAAAAAAAGTTCGAAAATTTGAAAAAAAAGTTCGAAAATATAAAAAAAGTTTGAAAATTTGGAAAAAAGTTTGAAAATTTGAAAAAAGTTAGGAAAATTGAAAAAAAAACTAAAATTTGAAAAAAGGTTCGAAAATTTTCAAAAAAATTGATTTTTTTTGAAAATTTGAAAAGAAATTCGAACTTTTTTAAAATATGTATTACGGCATCTCTTAGTATGATAAGAGCATCATGTTAAGTTATGGAATCTGTTTGTTTTGTTTAGTGCATCCAGTTGTATGAACACTAGGGCATCGTTGTGTATGTTTCATACAAAATATGTGTTAAGACATCTCTTAGTATGATAAGAGCATCATGTTAAGATAGGGTATCTGTTTGTTTTGTTTAGTGCATCCATTTGTATGAACATTAGGGCATCATTGTGTACGTTTAGGGCATGTATTTGTATGTTTAAGGGGTAACGTGTTATCATAATGTTTAGTGCATCCATTTGTATGAACATTAGGGCATCATTGTGTTTGTTGCATTTAAAATATATGTTAAGGCATCTCTTAGTATGATAAGAGCATCATGTCAATATAGGACATTTGTTTGTTTTATTTAGTGCATCCATTTCTATGAACATTATGGCATCATTGTATACGTTAAGGGCATGTATTTGTATGTTTAGGGGTAACGTGCTATCAGAATCAGTTATCGATTATTGTTATGATAAGGGCATCTGTTAGTGTGATTAGGGCATCAAACTAATTTTTACAACGTTTGTTTGTATAATTATCGCATCCAAAATATTTTTACAGCATCTCTAAGTATGATAAAAGCATCATATTAAGTTAGGGCATCTGTTTGTTTTGTTTAGAGCATCTATTTGTATGAACAATAGGGCATCATTGTGTACGTTTAAGGCATCTATTTGTTTGTTTAGGGTAACGTGTAATCATAATCAGTTATCAATTATTGTTATGATAAGTGCATCTGTTAGTATGATTAGGGCATCACACGAATTGTTACAACGTTTGTTTGTATAATTAGTGCATCCAAAATATGTGTTACGGCCTCTTTTAGTATGATAAGAGCATTAATCTAGGGCATCTGTTTTTGTTATTTAGTGCATCTATTTGTATGAACATTAGGGCATCATTGTGTATGTTGCATCCAAAATATGTGTTACGACATCTTTTAGTATGATAAGAGCATCATGTTAAGATAAGGCATCTATTTGTTTTGTTTAGTGCATCCATTTGTATGAACATTAGGGTATTATTGTGTATGTTGAGGGCATCCATTTATATGTTTAGGGTAACATGTAATCATAATCAGTCATCGATTATAGTTATGATAAAGGAACCTATTAGTAGGATTAGGGCATCACACAAATTGTTACAACGTGTGTTTGTATAATTAGTGCATCCAAAATATGTGTTACAGGATCTCTTAGTAAGATAAGAGCATCATGTTAAGTTATGGCATCTGTGTGTTTTGTTTTGTGCATCCATTTGTATGAACATTGGAGCATCATTGTGTATATTGCATCCAAAAATATGTGTTACGACATCTCTTAGTATGATAAGAGCATCATGTTAAGATAGGGCATCTGTTTGTTTTGTTTAGTGCATCCATTTGTATGAACATTAGGGCATCATTGTGTATGTTTCATCCAAAATATGTGTTAAGACATCTCTTAGTATGATAAGAGCATCATGTTAAGATAGGGCATCTGTTTGTTTTGTTTAGTGCGTCCATTTGTATGAACATTAGGGCATCATTGTGTACGTTTAGGGCATGTATTTGTATGTTTTAGGGGTAACGTGTAATCAGAGTCAGTTATCGATTATTGTTATGATATGGGCATCTGTTAGTGTGATTAGGGCATCAAACGAATTGTTACAACGTTTGTTTTGTATAATTAGTGCATCCAAAATATTTGTTACGGCATCTCTTAGTATGATAAGAGCATCATGTTAAGTTAGGGCATCTGTTCATTTTGTTTAGTGCATCCATTTGTATGAACATTAGGGCATCATTGTGTATGTTTAGGGCATCTATTTGTATGTTTAGGGTAATGTGTAATCATAATCAGTTATCGACTATTGTTATGATAAGGGCATCTGTTAGTATGATTAGGGCATCACACGAATTGTTACAACATTTGTATGTATAATTAGTGCATCCAAAATATGTGTTACGGCATCTCTTAGTAAGATAAGAGCATCATGTTAAGTTATGAAATATGTTTGTTTTGTTTAGTGCATCCATTTGTATGAACATTAGGGCATCATTGTGTATGTTTCATCCAAAATATGTGTTAAGACATCTCTTAGTATGATAAGAGCATCATGTTAAGATAGGGAATCTGTTTGTTTTGTTTAGTGCATCCATTTGTATGAACATTAGGGCATCCATTTATATGAACATTAGGGCATTTATTTATATGTTTAGGGTAGCGTGTAATCATAATCAGTTATCGATTATTGTTATGATAAGGGCATCTGTTAGTGTGATTAAGGCATCACACGAATTGTTACAACGTTTATTTGTATAATTAGTGTATCCAAAATATTTGTTACAGCATCTCTTAGTATGATAAGAGCATCATGTTAAGTTAGGGCATAAGTTTGTTTTGTTTAGTGTAACCATTTGTATGAACATTAAGGTATCATTCTGTATGTTTAAGGCATCTAATTGTATGTTTAGGGTAACGTGTAAATCATAATCAAATATCGATTATTGTTTAAATAAGAGCATTTGTTAGTATGATTAGGGTATCACACGAATTGTTACAATGTTTGTTTGTATAATTATTGCATCCGAAATATGTGTTACGACATCTTTTTGTATGATAAGAGCATCATGTTAAGTTAGGGCATCTATTTATTTTGTTTAGTGCATTAATTTGTGTGAACATTGGGGCATCATTGTGTATGTTGCATCCAAAATATGTGTTACGTCATCTCTTAGTAAGGATTCTCATAGTAAGATAGAGAGCATCATTAAGATAGGTCACTTTTTGATAAATTTCGTGCATCTATTTGTATAAACATTAGGAGCACATTGATGTGAACGTTTAGGATATGTATTAGTATTGTATTTTAGGTTTCATCTAATCAAATTAGTAACGATATTGTTAATGATAAGGACATCTGTTAGTGTGAATTAGGGCATCAAACGAATTGTAACAAATGTTTGTTTGGTATAGCTTAGTGGCATTCCAAAATATTTTTTTACGGAATCTCATATTATGATCAAAGAGCATCATTTTAAGTATGGCATCTGTTTATTTTGTTTAGTGCATACCATTTGTATGAACATTCAGGGCATCATTGCGTATGTGCATCCAACATATATGTTATAGGCGTCTCTTAGTATTATAAAGAATCATGTTTAAAGATAGACAATCTATTTATTTTGAGTTAGTTGCATCCGTTAGTATGAACATAAGGCCATCATTTTGTAACGTTTATGGGCATTTATTTGGTATGTTAGGGTAACGTGTAATCAGAATCCAGTTAATCGATTTATTGTTATGATAAAGGGCATCTGTTAGTGTGATTAGCCCCATCACTTACAATTGTTTACACACGTTTGTTTGTATAATTAGTGAATCGGCAAAATATTTGTTACGGCAATCTCTTATGTAAGATAAGAGCATCATGTTTAAGTTAGTGCATCTGTTTTGTTTGTTTAGTGCATCATTTGTATGAACATTAGGGCATCATTAATTAAAGTAAGTGCATCTGTTTGTTTTGTGTAGTGCCGTCAATTGTAATGAACATTAGGGCCTCATTGTGTATGTATGCACTAAAATATAGATTTAAGAAGGCATCTCTAAGTATGATTAAAGATATATAATTTTTAAATACTGGCAAGTGTGTTTGTTTTTGTTTTGTGCATCCATTGGTAATAAAATTAGGCATCATTGTGTACGTTTAGGGCATTTATTTGTATGTTTAGAGTAACGTGTAATCAGAATCAGTTATCGATTATTTTTATGATAAGGGCATCTGTATCGTGATAAGGCAATCACACGAATGTGTACATACGTAGTTTTGATAATATTGCAATAAATCCAAAATATTTGTATACGACAACTCCTACTATGATAAGAGCCATCATGTTAAGAAGTTTAGTTGCATCTGTATGTTTTGTTTAGTGCGTCTTTTTGTATGAACATTAGGGCATCATTGTGTATGTTTAAGGCATCTATTTGTATGTTTAGGGTAACGTGTAAATCATAATCAGTTATCGATTATTGTTTTGATAAGGACATTTGTTAGTATGATTAGGGTAACACACGAATTGTTACAACGTTTGTTTGTATAATTATTGCATCCGAAAAATAATAGTGTTACGAAACTCTTAGTATGATAAAAAGCATCATGTAAGTTAGGACATCTAATTTATTTGTTATAAGTGGCATACATTTGTGTAACATATGGCATCATGTGTATGTTTTGCATCCCAAAATATTGTTACGTCATCTTTTATAATGAATAAGAGCACATGTTAAAGATATGTCAACTGTTTTTTATTGGGGGTTTGTTTAGTGCATCCATTTGTATGAACATTCAGGCATCATTGTGTCTGTTTTGGGTACTATTTATATGTTTATGGTAACGTGTAATGAGAATCAGTTATCGATTATTGTTATGATAAGGGCATCTGTTAGTGTGATTAGGGCATCACACGAATTGTTACAACGTTTGTTTGTATAATTAGTTGCATTCCAATATAATTTGTTACGGATATCTTAGTTATGATAAGAGCAATCATGTTAAGTTAGGGCATCTGTTTGTCTTGTTTAGTGCATCCATTTGTATGAACATTAGGCATCATTGTGTATGTATTAGGTCATTTAATTTGTATGTTTAGGTAGCGTGTAATCATATACAGTATCGATATTAATTATGAAAAGAGCATCTGTTAGTATGAATAGGGCATCACAAACGAAATTGTTACAACGTTTGTATGTATAATTAAGCATCCGAAAATATGTGTTTACGGCATCTCCTTAGTATGATAAGAGCATCTGTTAAGGTTAGAAGTATCTGTTAATTTTGTTTTAGTTTATCTATTTGTATGACACAATAAGGCATCAAATGTGTATGTTGCATCCAAAATAGGTGTTACACATCTCTTAATTTATGATAAGAGCATCAAGTTAAGATAAGGCATAATGTTTTTTTTGTTTTATGCATCATTTGTTTTTGAACATTAGGGCATCATTTCGTATGTTTTTAGGCATCCTATTTATATGTTTAGGGTAACGTGTAAAATGGGGGGGGGGGGGGGGGGGTGGGGGGGGAGGGGGGGGGGGGGGTGGTGGGGGGTTTAGTTGGTGTTGGGTGAGGGGGTGGGTGGTTGTGTGGGTGTTGTGTGGGATTGTAGGTGGGTGGATGAAGGGGTAAGGGGTGATAGATATATTTAAAATGGACAAAGCACCTTGAGGGTAACAAACCGGGAAACTATGTTCCTCCCCTATTACACTCCACACCCGACGCTCAAGGTCAATAAATGCATCAAGTTATCCATTATTTGTAATGATAAGCGGCATCTGTACTATGATTAGAGGTCATCACACATGTACACGTCCGTTTGTAATAATTAGTGCATCCAAAATATTTGTTACGGTATCTCTTTGTATGATAAGAGAATCATGTTAAGTTAGGGCATCATTGTGTATGTTTAGTGCATCCATTTGTATGAACATTAAGACATCATTGTGTATGTTTAAGGCATCTATTTGTATGTTTAGGGTAACGTGTAAATCATAAACAATTATCGATTATTGTTTTGATAAGGGCATTTGTTAGTATGATTAGGGTATCACACGAAGTGGTACAACATTTCTTAACATAATAATACAACATTTGTTTGTTTTCAAACAGATGCCCTTTAGTATCTCAAACAGATACACTAAAATTCATACTTATCGAAAAAAAGTAGAAAAAAAAAGTTTGTGAAAAGAAATTTTCGGAAAAAAAAATTCGGAATTTTTTTCAAAAAAAGATATTTCGAAAAAAAATTTGAAAATTTTTTTTCGGAAAAATTTGTTCTTTAATTTTTCGGTTTTTTCTTTTAACTTTTCGAAATTTTTTTTAAATAAAATTTCTGAAATTTTTCAAAAAAAAGAATTCCGAAATTTTTTATCAAAATTTCAAATTTTCGAACTTTTTTTTTAATTTTTCGATTAGAAAAATATCGATATTTTCAAATTTTCGAATTTTTTTTCAAAATTTTGAACTTTTTTCAAATTTTCAAAAAAAAAAATCGATTTGTTTTTCAAATTTTCGAACTTTTTTTTCGATTTTTTTTTCATATTTTCGAATTTTTTTCTTCATATTTTCGAATTTTTTATATTTTTTCGATTTTTTCATTTTTTCGATTTTTTTATATTTTTTATATTTTTTAATTTTCGATTTTTTTCATATTTTCGAATTTTCAAATTTTAAATTTTCGTAAATTTTTTTAAAATTTTTCGTATATTTTTATAAATTTTTAAAATTTTTAAAAATTAATAAAATTATATATTTATGTAAATATATAAATTTAAATGAAATACAATCTCACCCTTAAAGTATAAAGAAAGTTACAAACAACCCTCTGTAGTTTAGTGTTAAAAAAAGAAAGGGGAAGAAACTTGATCCAAAGGTAATGGATGAGTTTTCTAAGTTTTCCACCGAGATGAAGTTTTCTCATGATCTTATCTCTCGACCCCTATAGATAATACATGCAATAATCGAATATAATCAAGAATACGTTTCCAAAGTAAGTTTACCTTTGTATTTTAATTATATCTTTTAGTTTTATATCTTTTAATTTTATATCTTTTAATTTTATTTGTAAGTTGATGAAGAAAATTTGCACCAATCAAGCATTGTTATTTTCAACATCATTGATCTTCACTCTTGTATATAAAAAATGTTGATTCATGAGGTTGACGCGATAAGTTACAACCACCACAAATTAACAATGTGACCTATAGCTAAAAATAAATATAATAAATATTAAGACCTAGATAAAAATTATTATAGTTCGATGCTTGTCACTTTCATGTGTAATTCTATTAAATAAATAAACGATGATTATTCGATCAATCCACATATATTACAATGAAAGACCATGACATTGTTCTAGTTTATTACTCGTATTTGTTAATTGACGGGGACAAAGAATCGTCGTAGTTACATTTAGAAACACGAGCGTAACAAGAAACATGGCTTATCTTTCTTACGTCGTAAAGTCATGACCTTTGTTACACCGTGAAACTCTCAAACAAAGATTAATTTTTACTTTTAAATGGTTACGTCGTAGCAGTAAAGGCTTCAAATGCGTTTTTCTTATAGTTATTAGATCAGTTTTTACTATATTTATGTAACTTTTCTCCAAGTTTAATAGCTTTAATATGGCTCATTGTCATTATAATTCATTTTTGGGGTCATTAATAAAATTGTGATTTAGAGTCTTTACTCTTGTTAGGGTTTTATTTCTTGGAGGTTTTATCCTCGTTATCAACCATTCGATTAGGTTTAACAAAATTCGCTTTTGCGTCCTACGTTAGTTGGCAACTAGAGTTTGTTAGTATCTTAGATGACGAATGATGTAGAAAATTCAAAAACCCATAATTGGTAGGTTTGATCACAAGAGTACATGGTTCATGGCTTTACAAAATCAATGA
Source organism: Tanacetum coccineum (assembly GCA_026074375.1). Classification (NCBI taxonomy): domain Eukaryota; kingdom Viridiplantae; phylum Streptophyta; class Magnoliopsida; order Asterales; family Asteraceae; genus Tanacetum; species Tanacetum coccineum. The sequence continues at coordinate 8,656 of BQNB010044418.1, forward strand.
AAGTACCTGAAAGAAGTTACACTATGATAGAAGAACTACGTTATGTGATCGTAGTGGGACATCGGTCCACAAGAATCACGAGGGTAGAAGTTATGGAGGTTCAAGAATTCATCGAACCATAGGCAGATCTATTGACAACCGTATGTGCAACCAATCTTCGTTAAACAGTAGGAGGGTTGATGAATGGGAAGAGAGAACGAATGAGTGTTGGGTGTCTATGACCAAGTTATTCCATCGCAAATCTTAATCAACAATTTGGTATGTTCTTTAATTATTGATGGTTGTAGTTTAAATGATACGCTTTCAAGAAATTTGGCATATTTTATAAAATAACCATTGGATGTTTGTCCGATTCAAGATTATCAAGTTTGTAAGGTTCCGATGATCATCGAGATTTTTTTAAAGTAAAAGTACTATGTATTGTGAGTGAATATGATGAGTGTCATATTTTTTTCTAGAGACCTTAGTGATGTGAGATTATGTGCAAATATGATTTTTAACAAAATCTCTACCTTTTCTCATGGAAAGAAACGAGATTCACTATGGTTCCACCGAAGTGAAACCACAATCACCGAAACTCGAGGTTAAGGCGGAAGAAAAGATTTTGAGTGTTAAAGATGTTGAAGAGCATGTTAAGAAAATCCAGAACCTTTAAATTTGTGATTACTATGTTAACGAAATCTCAACTTTAATGTTGGAAATGACAAGGAAGTTGGTGTTTTGAAGACTTGTGTTGAAGAAGTTGCGGACTTTACAATTATTGAAGATGTAAAGGTTTGTAATCATGATCTCAACATGAGTCTTCAAAGCGAAGACCAAATATTTTTCTAATGACATTAAGTGAGAAAATAAATGTTCCACTTAAAGATCCAAAGACATTTGAAGTTTTTGAAGCATCGTCAACACATGTTATCAATCCGAAGAACTCGAGGAAGTGTTCTTTTGCAAGAGAGGGAGAATAATGAGGGGCGATAAAGAGAGATTTAACGTCTTATATAGGCCCGGGGAAATGTGGAACACGTGTTAAGAAACACGAGGAAGTGAAGAAAGAGAGTTTTTGAGTTGATGTTAAGTGTAAAGATACTAAAGATAAGATACATCATGAGAAGATGTTCGAGGTCGATTAAGCCTTGATGGTGAAAACTCAAGGGCGAGTTCTTTTCATGGTGAAAACTCAAAGGGTAGTTCTTTTCAAGAGAGAGAGAATGATGAAGACAACAATCGAAGAGTATATGAGCAACAAAGCACAAGAAGAAACATGACTTCTCTTCTCTACGGTGTAACGTCATGACCCTTGTTACGCCGTAGAACTCTCGAATATGGATTAATTTCAGCTTTTCCGTTACAGGATTTTCCTTGTTACTCCATAGAGGATTCAAATGCAATTTTTCCTTTTTTATTATTGGGTCGATTTGTACTAAATTTACGTGACTTTTTTTCTCCAAATTTTATATCCCTATAAATATAAAGCTTATTATTATAATCCACTTTTGGTAATTAATAAATTGTGTTTTAAAAGTCTTCGCTCTTGTTAGAATATTCTCTAAGGTTTTGTTTTCATTATCAACCTTTAAATTATGGTTACAAATTCATTTTTCGCGTTTTACGTAATTATTGTATATTGGGTGACCTCGTCACTACAAAATAAAAGTCATTTACTCACTAAAGGTTTTGCTTACTAATGAGGCAAAAACAGTCACCTAAACAATTTGTAACATTTGCTAACTTTTAAGCTTATTGAAGATAAAAGTAGGAAAAAAAAATTCTTTACTTTAAAAAAAAACTCGGGGTATATAATTTTTATCACTGAGTGTTTCTTCCCTTGATGTTGTAATGTTATATTTTTATGTGCAGCTAAAGTGTTTGATCAAATGCCGAAATAAAATTTATTAGTTTTACTTAACTAGTTGCAACTTACAGTTTTTTATCCCAAACTATTCACATTTTGCTGCTAAACACAACAATTGTATAATTTTCCATAGTTAAAATTAGTTCTTACTGCTAACGTATATTTAATTATGTTATGCGACCCAGATATTATTCGCTTTATGATGGTAATGTGAAGTTGGCGCTGCTTGCATTGAACCATATGTACTGTGAAGTTGTTAGTTTAAATATGCCGAGTGTTAAACTACATCAGGATTAGTTATGTTTCTAATATGTATTTTTTGTGGTCCACATTACACATAGTATTTGACCTAAATGAATAGAAGGCCGAATCAGCTGTTGCTAGTACTTTAAGTTAAATTAAAAGTAGTATTTATTATATGTAGAAAAGATTAACTACATCTGTTTCAGAGTTTGCACCTGTTTTAACATGTTTGGTTTAATAGGCAAAACGTTAACTTAGTTGTTACTGCGATGGTTTAGTTATATTTCTACTGCAACTGTATCTGTTATATGTTGAGTGTCGAGTCATATAAGAATGGTTCTTTACTTATGTCCTTTGTTTGGTGGTTTGTGTTATGTCGTAGATGAAGGTAGCATACAAGGCAAGCGAAATTTTTTGTCTTCGTGACTTTCATCATGCTGTAAATAACTTGCCAACTGATGCATTCGTGCCAGAATTTAGCAATGGCGTAGCTGTCACTTGTTGTGGTAACTGATTTTCTATGTTCTTGGATGTTGGTAATTTATTGAATGCACCACTTTATTGATTGTGTCACTTATAGTTTTGTTTACTCGTCTTTCATAAGTTAATCTTTGTTACCTGCAGATGTCCACCTTTCAAGTGTCCTTAGGGATAAAGTTTTGTACTCATGGGGTGATAATGAAGATGTTGGAAGAAAAGTTATTGTTATTAGTTCATGTCTACTCGAAGATATAGACTCAACGACAAAGATAACATTAATGGTGAGTGGGTTGAGTTTCTTGTTTATTGTGTACTTTTACTTGAAACAGGCTTTCTAATGTAGACGCTGAATACCTTTCTGACGGGATGCAGCAGACAAATGTGTCTCAGTGGACTTTGTGTTGTTAGAGAAAGTGTCAAGTGGCCGTGGTGCTCTTTCAGAAAGTATCGACATCTATTGCAAATGCTTTTTCTTTTCCAATAAATGGGTAACTTCACATCGTGGATACATTTTGCACTTTTGGTGTATTTATTCATTATCTACGGTATATTTTTATGGTTTCACTGGCTTGAGTTGTCGAAGCTATTGGGTTCATGCACGCTGTTGCTGCCTTATTGGATATGGGAGGCTATCAGCTCGTGACAAAAAGTTAAGTTCTGTTACGCTATATTTTTTCTCTGGATGCTTATTGTGCGTGTTTAGAGCCGTTATGCATGAGAAAGTGGCTAAAAGATTTCCTTTATTTACCTTTGCTTACTCTTTATAACTAAGAGTAAGCAAAAGTGACCCATATCATGCTATTAGTTTTAATGGGTCAGTTTAGTACGAGTCAATTTAGGGCTGTTATTTTTCGTTTTTAATCGATATGAAGCTGGTTAATACTTTTTGTTTTTACTTTCTAATGTAACAGGGCTGTTATTTTTATCTTATTCTTGTGTATTTCGAGGAGTAAGGCGTGGACACTCGTTGGATGAGTCACGTCACCTGCAAGTTTGAAGATATTCATTTTCTGTAAATTGTAACCAACCCTAGATTTGTTTGTTCAAACATATGAGATTTTTCTATGTGTTGATGTTTTAGTATTTCTATTTTAAATCCGATTATGATTTAAGAAGTTTAGAAGTGTTATCGTATGTTTTTATCTAAATGTAAACGATCTATATGCCGAATGGGGTTACTTTGTTTAGAATCTGGAAAATCAAATTCTGGAAAATATTTCTGTTTTGAATATGATTTTGGTATAATATGGAATCTAGAAAACCAAAAAGTAGAATTTGGAAAATATTTTTGTTTTAAATATGATTTTGGCATATTTCATTTGCTTACCTTTTTTTTGAACGGCACTTTATTAATAAAACTAGCAAGAAGCTAGATAATTACAAAGACACAAGTTGAGGATTTTTTAACCAATCAACCCAACTAAAAGAAACATTACATCTATACCGACTCCAATAAAAAGATCGCGATACTACATCTTCAAAGATCGATTCCTTAGAAGAAGATCCCGAGCCAAAAACACACTTATTACGAAACAACCAAATATGCCACCACACCCCAAAACACACACCTTCCAACAACCTTTTATGTTTAATGGGTACCCTAATATTTAGAATCCAGGAAGACCATTCTTCATATGAGCTCACCTCCATGAAGTCCACATCCCACCAACGACAAATCTTACAAAAAATATCTTTAGCAACATGACAATCAAAGAATAAATGTCTCGACGATTTCACCGCAATACCACATATTGGACAAAGAATAGACTCAATATCCAAACCTATACGAGAAATATTAAGACGAGTAGATAAACAATCTAAGCTCAGCTTCCATGCATGGACATTCACCTTAATAGGCACAGCTTTAATCCAACGAGTCTTAGAAGACACAACCGGAAGCCTTTTGTCATCAATTAGCTTTTTAACCGACGCTACAGAAAAATCCTCCGACCCTTCCAAAGCCCACGTCCACCTATCGTTTATAACACCAAGAGAAACACCCTCAATCATTGCCAACAAATCAACAAGTTGAAAATGCTCCACTCCACTCCTTGGATCTCTACGAAACGAACATACCAGACTAGTTTGCGCTAGTTTAGCAACAACCTCAATGTTCTTATTCAACTCCAACTCATATAATCTAGGATATTTATGTTTCAACGCCATATTTTCTCGCCAAACATCCTCCCAAAAATTTCCAACCGAAGCACTATTCACATAATCAAAAGCAAAATTTCCCCAACACCTCTTAATATCAAACAACTCAATAGACTCCATTTTTGTTTCTTGCAAAGTAAGAAAGTTCACCTTATTCGATACACATAACTCCTTTACCCAATCTTTTTTAGCCTTATGGGTAAGGCCCTGAATATTTAAAGACAACATATTCATCGGAATACTCCGTTCACTCCTTGCGACTCAATGATCTCTTCAATATTTTTCGTGCACCCATCCATGTTATACCCCATAGTATGCCCCACCTTAATTAATTCCTCCATCAAAAGTAATATAGATCCACCTGTACGAGGAGATTCTGTCTTTTTAAAGTGACCAGACACCACTGATTCCGTGCCATCTTTCATTGACTGATTATTTTTCGAACCAGAATTCAGTTCATCGTACTCTTTCCTTTCTACGCCATTCTCTCTAACAAAACTGTTCCCCTGGTTAGACTCCCGAGAAGCAGCTTCTACATCCTCACCAGGTGTAAAACCTGGAGGATACTTCAAGCTTTCATTTGTACTTGAATCCTTGATGTTAGCCTTTTTTTCTTGTTAAGCAGAGAGTAAATGTTAAATGGGTCTTCTGATTGCTTATCATTTTGTTCAATAGAGTTTTCATCATCATTGGACTTAGGATTTTCTTTCTCAAACTCAGTATCAGGAACCACAGTCGTTTCGTTTTCTCCTTCTAACTCTTCATCACTTCTTATGGGGTCTACCTTAAAGTCGCCTTCAGGATATTCATCGTCAGATTCACTGTCCTCGTCGTTAGGATCAACAAAATCCGGAATCCAACCCGGAACTTCTTTAGCTCGCACCCAATACGCCTTGCCTTTGTAAATGAGTTTAAACGACTCAAAGATATTAGACATACCAGTCATATAAATACACAATCTTTTCTTGTGTAGACATCCCTCCTCCGGATCATCCACATTGAATAATGCCCCCCATTTTGACGCAATCTGTTTAAAAGTGTTTTCGGACCAGACTTTTAGTGGCATGCCCTCAATCTCCACCCATGTAACTCTCCCGTCAATAATGAAATCATTTGAAGCTTGGTGAAGCTGCGAAAACCAAGTACCAGTACTCACATTGGACTGGAACTTCTCTTTTGCCTCAACTGATGTGAATTCAATCATAACCCACAGTCCGCCCAAGTATCTTAACACAATATTATCAAAACCTTCATTCCCCAATACCACCTTCAAGTTAGATACCGCACCAAAATCCTTGACCTTCCCATTCAAACAACAAGAATAATCATGTTTGTTCACACATGATTCATCAAGAACCAACGCAGGATTACTTTCTGCCTCCCTATTCATTTGCGAACAACCTTTAACAGCATGCGCGTATGAATTAGAGTTATCTTTTGACCCAATGTCTTTTTTATCTTCATTCATAATATTCTTTTCTCTCCATTATGATTAAATTGCTTACTGCTATTATTAAGAGTTGCTCTCTGGAATCTAGCAACATTAGCATGAATTCTATGTCTACCAATCCACACTGTGCATAGGTTACTAACCAAACGCTCCACGTCAAATACTTTTATGAAACGTACAAAACCAAACCTCTTACCTGCCTTCGATCTCCTATTGGGGATAAATGCATCAACCGCATACCCATATTGCTTGCAAGCATTCCAAAGGTCCTTAGCACATGATTGATCAGGAAAATTAGTAACAAACACCGACGTTGAAATCTTATGAACTTCGTCCTCTTAGATCTTTGCGATCCCATAATATACGCCAAGTAAAGAAAAACTAGGGTTTTAAAAAATTAGGGGTTTGAAGATGAAAATTAGGGCACGGAAATTAGGAATCTAAAAGTGTGATTAATAATTAAAAAACAAAATTGAAGAGATGTTGATCAGAACCCAAGAAAAACGAAAACAAAACTAATCCCTATGATCCTAAGGTAAAAAAATAGCCTAACGCGCTCTTTATGAGATCAAACACCATGTGTATGAACTCAATTACAGGGGTTATAGCAATCCTTACGAAAAGGATGTAGTAGATCAGGTTGTTTTAAGATAGAAAAAAAAGAACCATCGCCGCCATAAAAATTAGGGTTTAAAATTGATTAGCAAGCCTTTAATTTTAATAGGTGTTTTAAAAACTATACGTATCCAAACATTATTTGTTCAGTTTTGAGTCAAATGTATTCTAGTGGTTAGTTGTAATTTTATTCTTATCACATGTAGTTGTGTCTTTGTTATGTAAGTTTTACCGCTTATAACGGGCTGAGATGAAATTTACTCACATCCTATGTATTTAATCGTCTTTTAAAGTAATATACATACCGGGTGTAAAAACCTTTTACGCAGAGAAAAATATCACAGCCGTCTCAAATGGGATCAAATTTATATCTAAGAATATCCCTTCATGCATCATTCAAACAGAGGCGGCTCAAAGGGTGTGCAAGTGGTGCCGTGGCACCGGGCCTCCATTTAAAATGAGCCACATTTTTCATAGTTTTGCATATAAATACGTTAGGTATAGGCGTGTAATTCAAGTTTACATGCGATTTTTGTTTGATTACAAATGTAATGAGGCCTCCGGGCAATTATTAAACAGGGCCACCAAAAACCATTTGATGGCATTTCTTTTAAATATCTAAAAATCTCTACAAGAAAATCCCGTGTCCAGCTGAAAATCATCACTATCACAATTATATTCGAGGCTGTTGTTAGTGACTAAAAATCAGGTTGTCACAATTCGTCAGTATACTTCCGGTCTCAAATTATAAATAAAGACCAACTAGCGAATGTCACTACGTAATGACCAAAAGACAATTGTCACTTATTCTTTTATGGACAAGCTATTCTCCTCACTGATTTTCGTCCACAAATTTCTAACCCAGTGGCGCCCTTTAATTATATCATCATACCCTGTCTTGGTGAGAATGAGTATCGTTGTTTTCTGTGTCGATTAATAGTGATGTAGAAAAGATGTCACTCATGGGTCAAGTTATCGCTCGACACGGTTTTAGGTTGGGGGGGGATTTCATTGAGGTCGTTGAGTGACTAGGATCTATGTGAGAAACAACAAATTTGTTTTAGAGACCAAAAGGGTGGGCATGAAGTAAAGTTTATCTAATTCAAAAGTATTAAAACATTAAAATTACAGAATACTAAAATGATAAATAAAACTCTTTCCTATACTGTACGAGGGAGAAAAGAGGAAAGAGGAACAAAAAGTACGATAAACATTAGTACGTTTGTGGGTCAAGGGCAGGGTCCAGTGGTCAGTAGCAACCTTTTAAATATCATTGCACTAACATTTATTCTATCTTTTTCTGGTGCACTATCTGTACCCTTCTGGCTCAAAAAAAAATACTCATAATGTCCGTCTTTTATTTTGTGTCCCTTTGTTTACACTAAAACACTGTTTTTTTATCAGTTTATGTTTATATTTTTTGTCAGTTAATGCTTTTGACATTGTCAAACTTTATATTTTTTGTTTCGCACATTCGTTTCCGATTTTCTAATATAAACAAAATTATAAAAAAAAATAAAATACAAATAATGTTTTAAAGGGGTGTTTATAACGTATACTATAACACATCTTTAATTGTGTCATTCTATCTATAAAAACAAAAATTTTTTTAAACAATATCCAATTAAAACAAATAGTATATTCTCTTAAACTAAACATTTCTTTAGTCTTGCATCCTATACGACACACAAAACAGCAAAAGAAAGCATCAACACACCTAAAGTGTTCATAACAGAATAACTCTTTCCCTCAACGTCTTTTTTCGATCCATGATCATGTTCAATTTTTTGTTTTATCTACCATAGCATTGGTATTAACGAAACTCGATATACACTTAGGTGTGTTGATAAATTGCCTCCTGAACAAATAACTCGATCAAAGTTTAAACAATTTGTGTAGTTTCGATTGTTATTTTATACTTGTGCCATTGATGACATACATTACTTATAGCCCGGACCGGACTCAAGATAAGGAGACACCGTTCGGAACACTAATACAGGACACTACCGAAGTTAACGTAGTTCCGGTAAGTCCAGCGACATGCGACAAGAGTAAGGCTGGGCCGGGACCAATCCAGAGCCGCAGCTACAATCTCTAAGGCCCAAACATGTCCGCGGATTACTACCTGACAAAGGAATCCTGTGACTTGGCTAAATGGAGTATGGAGCGTTGCATGGGGATCGCGTCAGCATATCAAAAACAAGTAAGAGGCAACGTGTTGACCAAGAGTGCTAAACCCCAAAGGTGCTAAACCCCAAAGCACGACGTAGTCAACAACGTTGAGTTCACGACAACCACCCTGTTACCCATCGGTCGACCCCTAGCAACCGACAATGACACCCACCTATATAAAGGAGTGCATTAAACACTCCCACCGGTATGATCTCTCGGCTAAGAACACACTTACTACTTTCTCTCTCTAGAATCTATACTTACTACGTCAGAGTCCAATCGCGGGATCCCCTCTCGCGATAAGGCTAACGGTGGTACTTTTCTTAGCAGGAGATCTCATCCATTTCACTTAGTGCAAAACTCCACCTTGACAAGCTTGGAATCACATCTCTAAGCGAGTATTACTTACACCAATCTGTAACCCCAAATTTTGTACTAACACGTTGGTGCCATCCGTGGGACCTTATACAATCGCGTCCCTAAAAATCTGTCGTAAAAATGAGCAAATCGGCGAACCATGTTTCTCCTACCCCTGACGGCTCCGTCATACGGAATACCAAAGGAACAAGAAGTAAACAAACACTCGATGGCCGACCTAGGTTCAAGCCAGAAGAAGTGATTCAGTTTTGTGACAAGCACTACAACCAACTCCTGCCTCTTATGGCTGAGAATGTTCACCGCGAAAAGCTTAAAGGTGTCCAAACTCGACTAAGTTTTGGAGAGAGCTAAAAGCTCACAGACTCAAGAGAAATCTCAATGTTCTGAGTCAAAATCATTTAATTGAAGGAAATATCCAAGAAGATTCGAAAACCCAACCCTAGCACCAAGTCAAGAACCTCTCTTCCTTTCCAATCTCCAAGTGTCGTCTTCCGCCTAAGGCACAGAGACTCAAAACCTTCTCACCATGAAAGCTTGATGGGGTCAAACGTCTTCACAAGAATAGGTGAGATGGAAAGGAATGTTTTTACCCAACTAGGCAGCAGGGAGCCATATGTTTTTTCACGTCTAGGGTTCCAGAGACCGCCCACGTCGTGAGCAGAGGTCGGACCCCAAGATGCGAAGGTATGCTAGCGCACCCGAAGCCTCTAAGGATCCTGAAAACGAAGGAAATAGGCTAGGAACCTCATCCAAAGTTACATTACCTGCTCTAGTGAAAGGCAGAGAAAGATTGAAAAAGAATCGGATGTAGCTGACCGAGCAAACTGTAGTGCTCCCACTCCGACCAGGGAAACCCCTCTCTCAGAAAGTGAAATAGTAGGGGAGGGCACTGGAAGTCCAAGTCAAAAAAACAAAATGCGCACTGATGAAGACGAATTATCCCAGCCCTGGTTATGTGAAGAGACGGGCCCATTCACCCCTCGAATTTGCAACTTCGTATTCCCAAAAAGAATACGAATGCCGAGGAATGTCAAGACATACGATGGGACTGGAGATCCGAAAGATCATATGAAGAACTTCAAAACTGGTGCCAAGCTGGAAAGATGGGTCATGCCGACATGGTGCCTTATGTTCAATTCTACCTTAATGGGAGCAGCCAGATTATGGATCGATGAACTTCCTCTTGAAATCATAAATAGCTTTGTGGAGCTGCGAAAAGCATTCCTAACATACTCCTTACAACAGAAGAAGTACATAAAAGATCTTGTAGAGATCCACCACATCAAGCAAAGAGAAGGAGCATCAACATAGGCGTTCATGGATCGTTTTAAACCTTAAAGTTTACATGTAAAAGGAGCTCCTGAATGCCTCAGAATATATGGATTCATGCACGGGTTGAATGACAACAGGTTGAATGACAACATCCTCAAATCAGTAGATAAGATGATGAGTGTAACCACATCCTTCCTTAGAGGAGAGGTGGTCGTATCTAACCAGCCAAAAAGAAAGAGACATGTATCTTGGAAACACCATGAAAGTGCAAGCAAGCCAAGCTATGCTAAGAAGCCAGACTTTAAGGGTCGTCAAAGATCAGGGAGACATGATCGGTTTACACCACTCATCAAGACACCCAAAGAACTACTAGCAATAGATACTGTAAAGTTCAAAGCCCCTTAACCCATGTCCAATTTCGCGAAAAATCAGAACAAGAAAAACTTTTAAATGCATCCATCTCCGGAAACAAATGAAGAAGTCGTGAAATCAAGACATCTTGCCCACTTAGTCAAACAAATAAAGAAAGAAAATACCAAAAGAGATCATCCCAAACCAGTAAAGAAATGAGAAACCTCCAGCAAGGACAAAGCTCTGGAAATATTCATGTACAACTGTGGCAAGGGGCGATAAGGCAAAATACCACTCAAAGTTTCACCCCAAACATAGAAATCTTTTTCCCACCCCTAGAAAATGATGACGGGGAGGACCACCCCATGGTGATCCAAGCGAAAATAGGAGGTCTTTTGATACATCGTATGTACATAGATAGAGGAAGTGCCTCTGAATAACTATATGAACACTGCTTCAACCGCCTTCAACTAGAGATCAAGAGTAGAATGATTCCCCCCACATCCCCACTTTTAGGATTTAGCGAAGAAATCTCTTGGCCGTTAGGACAATCTCATTGCTGGTATCCCTTGGAGATAACGAACATTCGACAAGTGATTGGATGAACTTCATGGTAGTCAGATCCCCATCCCCTATAATGGAATCATCGAAAGCCCTAGGATAAGGAAAATTTAATCTGTTTCATCTATAGCTCAGAAATGTTCAAATTCCCTATAGCGAAAGGGGTTGTCACCTTACATAGTAGCAGAGTTGCACTGGTAGAGTGTTGAATGGTCACGGAATCTTCATTCAGACCCGTCCGAGAAACCCTAGTTGAAGAGAAGAAGGAAATTAAGGTAGCAATACATCCAGAGTACCCGAATCAAACAATTACCATAGGCGAAAGCCTAACAGAAAAAGGGAAGATGGAACTTTATGAACTGCTAAAAGAAAACTTGGATGTGTTTTCATGGAAACCCTCATATAAGACCAGGGTCCCCATGTCTATAGCTGAACACCAGTTGAACGTCATTGAAGGATGTCCTCCGGTAAGGCAAAAGAAAAGAGGACAAGCCCTGGATATAACCAAAGCGATTAATGAAGAAGTGTCAAAGCTAGTAGAAGCAGGCATCATGAGGGAAGTGCATTACCACAGTTGGGTCTCAAAATCCAGTCCTAGTAAAGAAGCTTGATGATAACTGGAGAATGTGTGTGGACTTCACCGAATTTAATAAGTCATGCCTAAAAGATTGCTACTCCCTTCTGGAGATCGACCGGAAAGTCGAATCTCTTTGTAGATATCTCTTCAAGTGTTTCCTAGACACCTATAAGGGGTATCACCAGATCCAGATCGCGAAAGAGGATGAAGAAAAGATAGCCTTCCACAAAAGGTAGGGAGTCACTTGTTATACAAAGATGCTATTTGGTTTAAAAAATGCTCGGAAAACCTATCAGCGGCTGGTGGATAAAGCTTTTGAGAAGTAGATTCGTAAAAACTTGGAAGTTTATGTAGATGACTTGGTCATAAAAAGCTGCATAGAGCAAGAAATCCTAAGTGACATCGAGGAAACCTTCCGAACACTCAAAACAATAAACATGCAGCTAAACCCCAAGAAGTGCACTTTTGGTGTAGAAGAGGGAATGTTTTTGGGTCATATAGTGAATACAAAAGGAATTAAGGCATGTCCAAGAAAGCGGATGCCATGGTAAAGCTTCAATCGCCAAGGACGTTAAAAGAAGTACAAAGTCCGAATGAGAAATTGGCAAGCCTAAATAGGTTCTTGTCTTATTCTGTGGAAAGATCATTGCCTTTCTTCAGAACCCTGAAAGGTGCATAAAGAAGAGCGATCTCTAATAGACCCCAGAATCAGAACAAGCATTCAGAGAGATTAAACATCAGACATCCGTATTGCCTAAGTTAACTACCCAGAACCAAAGGTGGTATTGATAATGTACTTATCCGCGGCAAAGAAGCAATCAGTGCAGCCTTGTTGGCAGAAAGAGGATTGCAGCAAATGTTAATCTACTTCGTCAGCGGCGTATTGCAGAGCCCGAAAATCAACTACAACTCCATGGAAAAGATAGCGTTGGCATTATTGAATGCGACAACAAGATTGAGGAGATTCTTCCAAGCTCACTCGATGGTAGTCATCATGGATCAACCCATCAAGCAAATCTTGTCAAGACTAGAAAATTCAAGAAGAATGACAAAGTAGGCAGTAGAGTTACGAGAACATGATATCAGCTATAGACCAAGAACGTCCATCAAGGGCCAGATCCTAGCTGATTTCATAGTAGAAAGGTTAGGGGAAGATCCCCTAGCCACGGGAACCGTGGTGGAAGAAAAGGCCCAAAACCATGGACTATGTTCACGGATGGATCTTCCTGCCAAGAAGGATCCAGAGCTAGTTAAATATTCAAAAGCCCAGAAAAAGCATAATTCACCTACCACCTACTCTTCAAATTTGACACATCCAACATGAAGCAGAGTATGATGCTTTGATCACTAGGCTTCGAATAGCTAAACAAATTGACGTCGAAAACTTTTCTACAAAAGTGGACTCTCATTTGGTAGTAAACCAAATCAACTGGTCGTATACAGCTAAGGAGCAAAGTATGATCTAATATTTGGAGAAGTCTAAAGCACTTATCCGCGGCTTAAAGGTATTTTCAATTGAACAAGTCCCGAGAAGTAAAAACAAGCAAGGGGATGCATTAAGCAAAATAGCCTCTACCAGCTTTGCTCATCTAACTAAGCAAGTCTTAGTAGAAGTACTCAAATAGAAATCCATCAATGACAAAGAAATCTTGTTGTAGTAGAGGAATAAGGGTATACTTTGATGACCCTATTGTTTGATTATCTTACAAAAGGAACATTACCTGCGGAAGCAAAGAAAGTGAGAGCCGTAAAAATCAAGTCAAGACAATATGTTGTGATATGTAGTGTCTTGTATAGAATATCATTTCTATAGCCTTGGCTCTAGTGTGTCGGTCCCCTTCAGGCAGATTATGTAGTCAGAGAAATTCATGAAGGATCCTGCAACATGCACTCAGGACCAAGGTCAGTTGTGTAAAAGTAATAAGGTTATGATATTATTAGCCATGATGCACAAAGACGCAAGGAGCATAATTCAGATGTGCCAAGATTACCAAGTGCACCGTCCAATACTTAGAAATCCTAAACAAAAGCTTACTCTGATCACCTCTTCATGGCCCTTCTACAAGTAGGGTATTGAAATTTCAGACCCATTCCCAGAAGCTCAAGGTAAAATCAAATTCCTCATTGTGGCTATTGATTATTTTACAAAATGGATAAAAGAAAAACCTATGGCAACGATAACCGAAAACAAAGTCAAAAGGTTTGTCTAGGACAATATCGTTTTCTGATTTGGCCCACCAGGGGAGATCGTATCCGGAATGGAAGGCAGTTCGCGAAAAACCCTTTCAAAGACTAGTGTGAAATGCTTAACATTAAGTAGCGGTCCGCCTTTGTGAAACACCCCCAAACCAACGGACTGGTCGAAAGAATGATACCATCAAATAGTTAATACTTTTATATATCAAATTATCGCGTTTATTGTCTTGTTTGGCACTATGACTATACCAGTGCAAGAAAAATATTGTAGCGAATTTATTAACCAAGATGGTTTGAGAACACAGACGAATTTAGTGGTTATTTGAAAGTTACGTAAAATACCGATAGATGTTTGTCGTTTAGTGTTAAATTTTTTAATAAATATCCTAAACTTTTCATAAATAAAATTGATCGTGAAATTATGGCATATGATGATTCAGAGTTCTTGAGTCCGCCTGTTTGAGAATACAAAATTTAACGTTCAATTATGACAAATGAGTTTTTTAAGAACATATTATGAGAGACCTATAATGTGGTTACGTTGCGGTAACATAAAATTGGTGAGCCGTAACGATGAAAGTGTAAAAAAAAGTGACGGTTATGTATCAATCGCGAAATGGAACCAAAAATGACTAAGGCTATGGATTTTTTTTCTTCATTGTAGATTGTCTAACTCTTTTTAGAAGAATGGACCCGATGTCGTCATGTCCATATGGGTACAAAGTACAAATAAGTGCTTATCATAGTGTTTTCGTTCTCAGATGGGGCAACTTCAATGGTTGCCGTGGTACAACAAACGGCGATCACCATCAATCTTACGTAATATCTTGTTATCTGATTTTTGAAACGTTTTAAGGGTGCTTCTTTAGAGTAAGTTACATATATGATGTTTTGCTCAATGGTAGTTCCAACCGACTAGTTCTAATTTGTAGAGGACTTAAACAAGGTTGATCCGTTTATCCTCCTTTTTATTCTTATTAATCTATGAGAATCTCCATATTTCATTTCAAAGTGGTTGATGCGGGTACTGTTTCCCTGGTAACGATGTTGGTGTTTTGATAATCCCATTCGCACAATGTACTATTTCGGATGTTGCGGTTTTTATAGGTGAATGGGTAGCGAAAGTAATAATAACTTCACTTATCCATGTTCTTTGATTGTTTTCATAAGGTTTTCAGGTTTAAAAATCAAGTAAGTGCAAAAGCAAAATCATGGTCAATGAAGTTATGTTGGATATGGCAATCGATAAACCACTAAATACGTTACGTAATATAAGTGAGCCTATTGGGGGCACACACGTTAATACACGAAAACTGCGTTTATACTTCACGATACATAAACCGAGGGACTGTTTTAGACAAGAACTAAACCCCAAGGACACTTATGTGGCTGATTTTTCTAGTAGAAATAAGGTGGGTTCGTTTGGATAAAGAAACAAGGCAAAGAATAGTTAGGTTTGAATTAGGACTATGACTTCCTAAGTCTAATCCACATTAGTTTTAGGGGTTATAAATACCTCATGCCCCATGCATAATGTGATACGCCAGACATCCTAAAAACCCAAAAGGTTATTCGGTCCTTCTTGTTCTTTATATTTTTCCCAGCCGAGTTCTATAAAACAAATCAAGGGTTTGTTCGAATTTCGGTTATCTTTTGTTAATACAGTGGTTAAATCTTGTTAAGGTTAAACGATTTCACTTGCTCTCTAACGCAAGATAGGACGAACTAATGCTTATACAACTCGTTGTTTGGTTGATTTATTGTTGTTCGAAGAGAATAAGCCCCAAAAAGGTTATTCGGGTTTTTATTGTTATTCGGGTACAAGGGTTATTCGGTTAGGGTTTATAAACCTTAATTCGGTTCTTGGTTTATTCGGTTACTAGTTCAAGGGTTTGCGTGGTAATCGGGATTGATACAAGGGTTGTTAGTTAGTGAAGTTAAGCCTAGCATAGCTTAACGTGTTCGGTTGACGTGATTGTGTGAGCAACCGTAGAGGCAATTATTTTAATTGCTTGTTTCGTTTTCTTGATCAAATTAACAAAAGGTACACGTTTCTATTTACCTTTTTATTTGTGTTAACCATATGCTATTACTAGGTCCTATCCGCTGCGTACTCGTGGCTAAACTAGTTACCTAGGTATTTAAATCCCAACAGTGGCATCCGAAGCCATCTCGTTTTAGCTTTTGTGTTACACGCTTCGTTTTCAATATATGCCTAGTTAACATGCTATAATTAAAACATAGTCTATGATCTGCTGCGTTTAATATTTTATTTATGTTTTACTAGAAAATATGACAACAATATTTAGATTCTTGCCATAAGATAAATAAAATAAGTAGATATTGATCCTGAAAACTATTAAAGGTTAATATAGGTTAAAAGGAAAATTAAAATTGTTAATTTAGCTTGCATGATTCCTTTTAATTTTTACTATTCCGGCTATAAGACCCACTCAATCACAATATGTGGTGAATGGGGCGATCTAGGCACTTTAGCAGAAAACCTAGTGAGGGTCTTATGGTTCTCCATTTGGGGAAGACTCGCGAGAGAACTCGGATTTTACATGTTTGATGTATGCTTAATGTCATCTTTTGATTATGAATCTTTGTATGCATGATTATTAAATGTCTAAATTGTTTACGCGCCAAATTTAATATGCCATATGACTAAAAGATGATGTAAATGTAGTCTATTAATTTTACACGCTAAATGCATGCTCATAGTGACCAACCATTTGTTTCGTGGAAAACTGTTTTTGTAAAAATTAATAAGACTAAACTACTGAAACTTGTTTTTCATGAATTAAAAACTGGACGCTATGGACTCATGGGAAGTACGGCTCATCCACTAGAACAGACTACAAGAGAAGTTTAAGGCGGGTTGTTTTTACGTAATTCCCTAAAGAAATAAGGTTTTTAATACGCTTCGCGCTGACCTTTTTCTCCGCTTCTTTGCGAGTTCGATTGGAGTTACCGTGAACCATGGAATGTCACTACAGTGTCATTATTAAAAGTTTTTAAACAAGTGTTACAAAGCTGTTTACATGCTTCTTTGTACACGTTTTGACACATTTATGTGAATACCCCTAGAAAATTTTAAGTCTATGCCACCCAATCGTAGAACACGTGCAATTGGTTTGAGTCTCTTGGTCAGACCCTGGACCCATACCAACCCATGGTGAATTTCGTACTTGTAGACTTGACGATTTTCCACGTTCTCGTTTGGTCGATTAATTCGGTTCTTGGTCAGACCTGGACCCGAGGCATAAGATGATATAAAATGCTCGTAACATTATTACAAGCTGACTAAGTTTTTGACAAGTATCATAAATCTAAGAGTTGCATTAAAAATGCAATTAACGCTCGACGCTTACCTCTTGCCCCACTTGTTTACATCCTGGTCAGACCTTGGGTAATAAGTGGGACTGCAAGTTGGATCTTAGTCTTAATTAGTAAATTAATTGGGTAGTTAATTCTATTAAGAATTTAATTATGAAAATTCTAATTGGTGCTTGAACTTTTTATTGTAGATGGACTACTCAGTTCGGAAACATTTCGGTATGCAGGAGTTTCTTTGAGAAAACAAAAAACTCACTGGACCAACTTCATTGATTGTACAGTAACTTCGTTGGTACTTTCACTGAAGATATGGATTATACCTTGAGCAATCCTATTCCTGCTCACCAGTTGAAAACTGGAGAGCAATTCTCTGAGGACCTTGCAGCTCATGCTGCATGGGTTAAAGGCCAAAAGGAAGTTGTTGTGCTCATGTTGTTGCCATGGACCTAGATATCCAACGAAATCTAGCTCATCTTGTACTTTGACTGCTCCAGGAACTAAAACGCTATGTGTTTCCAAACAAGCTGAAATCAGGAAACCGTGCGAGAATTCCACGCGTGCAAACAAGAAGAAGGGCAGTCTGTTAGCTCTTATGTCCTTAAAATGAAGAGCTATATAGACAACTTGGAGCGTCTTGGCCATGCTATGACTCAAAACTTATCTGTCAGCCTTATCTTGGTTTCACTAAGGAAGGAATACGAAGGTTTTGTGCAAAATTACAATATGCATAGCATGGGGAAGACAGTTAATGAGTTGCATGCTATGCTGAAGCTACATGAGCAAACTCTTCCTCCAAAAGAAGTTGCACCTGCATTACATGCTATAAGAGCAGGAAGGATCCAGAAAAACCAGAAGAAAAAATCGCATAAGGCTGCAAAGGGGAATCAAGGGAAAGGCAAAGCGAAGATGGGCTATGCACCTGTGCAGGCGCCACCTTTTGCTCCCAAACCCAAGAATCCTCCAACACCCAAAAAGGATAATCCAGCAAAGGACGCGATATGTCACCAATGCGGTGAAGTGGGTCACTGGAGAAGAAACTGCCCCATATATCTCTCAGAGTTGATGAAAAAGAAGAAGCTATCTCAGGGAGCTAGCACTTCAGGTATTTTCACCATAGAACTCTACTCTTTTCCTAGTACATCTTGGGTTTATGATACTGGTTGTGGTACTCACATCTGTATAACTACTCAGGGTCTCAGGGGAAGTAGGAAGCTGAAGCCGGGAGCTTTAAGTCTGTACGTGGGCGATGGTCATCGTGCAGCCGTTGAAGCTATTGGCGATTTTCATTTGTGTCTCCCTAGTGGGCTTGTTCTTATTTTGCACAATTGTCACTATGCTCCCTCCATTACAAGGGGGATCATATCAGTTTCTCGTTTGTACAAAGACGGTTTTGTTAACCGCTTTGAGGATGATAATTCAATTTCTGTTTTTAAGAATAATATGATTTATTTTAATGCTATCCCTCGGGATGATATTTATGAAATTGTTATGTCTTCTTCCAATACAAATGAATGTTCTATGTATGCTGTTACCAATAAAAGAGCCAAGCTTAACTTGGACTCTGCTCTCTTGTGGCATTGTCGTCTTGGACACATTAACAAGAAACGCATAGAGAAGTTGCAACATGATGGACTTCTTGATTCAACTGACATCGAGTCTTTTGAAAAGTGTGTTGCTTGTATGTCTGGTAAGATGGCAAGAAAACCTTATTCACATCAAGTGGAAAGGGCCAAAGATCTACTTGGACTAATCCACACCGATGTATGTGGTCCATTTAAGATTATGTCAAGACAAGGAGCTTACTACTTCGTCACTTTTACTGACGACTTTAGTCGTTATGGATATGTTTACTTGCTTAAACATAAACATGAAGTGTTTGAAACTTTCAAAGTGTTTCAAAAGGAAGTAGAAAATCAACTCGGGAAGACCATAAAGTCACTACGTTCTGATCGTGGAGGTGAATATATGAGTCAAGAGTTTTTGAATCATCTAAAGGATCATGGGATTATTGCCCATAGAACTCCTCCCTACACGCCACAGCATAATGGAGTGTTAGAGAGGAGAAATCGAACACTGCTAGACATGGTTCGATCCATGATGAGTCAAACTACTCTACCAAAGTCCTTTTGGGATTATGCCCTTGAGTCTGCTGCACGCATTCTCAACATGGTTCCAACTAAGAAGGTTGAAAAGACACCATATGAAATATGACATGGGTAAGCCCCTAAGCTATTTTACTTAAAAGTCTGGGGTTGTGAGGCACTTGTTAAGCATGATACACTTACCAAACCTGACAAACTAGAACCCAGAGCTCTTAAGTGTATCTTTGTAGGATACCTAAAGGAAACGATGGGTTATTCTTTCTACTACCCACCCGAGAACAAAATCTTTGTTGCCCGGAATGCTGAGTTCTTTGAGAATGATGTCATAGATCATGAAGCAAGTAGGAGTCTAGAAGATCTTGAAATTATTCAAGAAGATACACATCCTTCTTAGCTTAGATCATGAAGAGGATGATCAAGAAATTGATGAACCTCAAAGTGATCTCAATCCCATTTGTAGGTCCACAAGGACACGTCGTCCCACAGATCGATTGTGTTTATACATCAATGCTAAGGAACATGAGTTAGGAGATATCGGTGAACCCGCTAACTATAAAGCCGCATTGTTGGATCCTGAATTTGACAAATGGCTTAATGCTATGAATGTGGAGATGCAATCCATGAAAGACAACGAAGTTTGGGAGTTAGTTAATCTTCCTCCTAATGGAAAAACCGTTGGTCATAAGTGGCTCTTCAAAAGAAGACTGACATGGATGGAGCTGTACACACCTATAAAGCTCGTCTGGTAGCAAAGGGCTTCACTCAAACCCGAAGGATTGATTATGAAGAAACATTTTCTCCTATTGCAGACATTAGAGCTATTATGATTCTTATAGCCATAGCTGCGTTTTATGACTATGCGATTTGGCAAATGGATGTCAAAACTTCTTTCCTCAATGGATATATCAATGAAAAGGTATACATGGAGCAACCTGAAGGTTTTGCCAGCCAGAAATTTCCAAACAGAGTATGCAAGCTAAAACGTTCCATTTATGGACTTAAGCAAGCATCTAGGCAATGGAATAAACGTTTTGATGATGAAATCAAGAAATTTGGATTCAGTCAAAATTATGATAAGCCATGTGTATATGTAAAAGCTAGTGGGAGTTATGTCACTTTCCTAATTTTGTATTTCGATGACATAGTGATCATGGAAAACAATATTCCAATGTTACAAGATGTAAAATCCTACCTTGGAAGATGTTTTGCAATGAAAGATTTAGGAGAAGCTGCATATATTCTTCGAATCAAGATCTACCGAGATAGATCAAAGCGATTAATTGGTTTATGTCAAAGCGCTTACATTGAGAAAATCTTGAAAAGATTTTATATGGAGAATTCCAAACGTGGCACTATCCTAATGCAAGAAAAGCTGAAATTAAGCAAATCACAAGGTGCTTCAACACCTGCTGAAATTCGGCGCATGCAAAATATCCCATATGCTTCGGCTGTTGGATCAATTATGTATGCTGTGAGATGTACTCGTCCTGATGTTACGTTCGCTCAGAACATAACAAGTCGATTTCAACAGAATCCAGGTGATGATCACTGGGCTGCTATTAAGAACATTATGAAGTATCTTTGCAATACTAAAGGCATGTTTCTTGTTTACGGAGGTGATATGAAACGAGAGCTTAGGGTTTCTTGCTACACTGATGCTGGATATCTGACGGATGTTGATGATATGAAGTCTCAGACTAGATATGTGTTCGTTTTAAATGGAGGTGTTATTGACTGGAAAATCACAAAGCAAAGTATTTTTGCTACTTCATCTACAGATGCTGAATATATCGCTACTTTTGATGCATCGAAAGAGGCTGTATGGATTCGAAAATTCATTTCTGGGCTTGGTGTTGTTCCCATAATTGAAGAACCCATAAATATATATTGTGACAATACTGGAGCCGTAGCAATAGCGAAAGATCATAGAGTCACTAAAGGTGCAAGAAATTTTCGTGAAAAAGTTTACTATCTTTGAGAAACCATAGAAATAGGTGATGTAAAGATAGATAAAGTTGACACAGATGACAACTTAGCTGACCCTTTTACAAAGGCTTTAGCATTTCCTAAACATTCTGAATTGACTGAGAAAATAGGAATGATATCGGCTAGTAATCTCATGTAAATCTGTGTTTATTAGTATTTGGATAATTTGGAATTGTAAGACAATTTTTAATTTCTAATGAATGAAGATACTTGGTATTTGTTTTTCAATCATATAATAACTATTATTCTATATTTGCATGTTTAATCCTTGAATGATTCATCATTCTAAATATATCCATTGTCGGTTAACAATATGGGAATATTGTTACATAAGGCAAATGTGAGTGTTGTTATATTCTTTGAATATATGGATTGTTCCCGCCAAACTCATGTGTATTCACATGGGATGCATATTGGATACCCTAAACTTCGAATATTTACTTTTTGATCCTTGTCATGGGTAAATTTCAAAAAATGGTTTAAAAGTCGTCCTTTGACTTGAGATACAAGCAAGTTCTGCATGTGTGGATATCACTTTTTGAGTCTATGTCAAATGCTATCCTGAATAAGGTAGTCATAAAGGCTATTCCTGGAAGTGATGTGAAGCAGCATTCATAACACTTGTAGTTAACAAAGAATTTGTTCCTCCACTTGATATGTGCAGTATGATACTATGGGCCCTATCCAGAATTAATCAGATAATTGCATGGCCGTGCCCAAAGGGTAATACAAGATGATTCTTGATTACATTTGGTAAATCTGAATTAACTCTATAACGAGAAACATAATTTAAACTATATGGAATGAGTTAGGATCCATATCTATGGTTTAAAGGTATCTAGAACAAAGGGATGATGATTATAACAAGAAATAAACTAACCATTAATAAGTTGAGATTGTTCTTGAAACTATTATCTCAAGTATTTCTAATCTAAAAGGTAATTGTGTGTGTTTGCTAGACGTTGCCAATTATCAGTATATCTGTATCCCACTACTCTGACTCCCAAGTGGGAGCTGTTGGAAAATGGTAGTCAGTTCCGCAAGTTATACGTTAGAAATATGTGAGCCTATTGAGGGCACACGCGTTAAACATATAGAGTGTGTTTTACTTCACGACAATATTTAAATAATCGTTATTTACCGTTAATTGTTTAATACAGTATAACGAATATTTAAAATACAAAACCGAGGGACTTAAACGAACAAAACCCAAACCTGTAGGGTGCCATTGTTTGGCCGAACCCCAAAAGGGTTCTAGAGGGTTATTTGGGTCGGTTATGGAGAGAGGGGAAAGGGAAAACTAAGGTTTTCTTGTTTGACAAGAATTAGGGTAAAGGGCCTATATAAACCCTCACCCCATGCCTCATTATTCATCCTACACAATTCCTAAAATTACCTAACTTGTTTTCGGTGCTCATCTCTTCCCTCAAAACCCTAACCGAATTCCCTTAAGGGATTTTCGGTTTTTCCCCTACATCGAATTCGACAAACCCTCTCTAGGGTTTTTCGGTTTCCTTGTTTCACTTGTTTGATCCAATATTCACACGTGGTGCTCGTTGGTGGTTCTCATAGCTCGACAAAGATATAAACCTAACCAGGGTTTATTTGGTTTTCGGTTTTAATCAACCGAATTAGGGGTGTTTGGTTATTCGGTTAAACCCTAGCTGAATTAGGGTTTGCTTTGGTTTTCGATTACAAGAAGCTCACAAGGTGCGTTTGGTAATTGGTGTATACACGTGGTGTTTGGATCGTGAAGGTAGACTAGCAATTAACTCATACTCGTTGACGTGTTTGTGTGACCAACCGTAGAGGCAGTAATTTAACTGCTAAACTCGTTTCAAGAACAAGATCAAAAGGTAAGTAATTATTTACTTTTCATGTTATAATTATTTACTTTATTAAGTGTTAATCTATGTGCCTTAACTAGATCCATTTTGATGCGTACTCGTAGCTAAACTGGTTACCTAGTATGTTAAATCACAACAAATTAAAGAGGAAATAATTAACAGCTATTAGTATCCATGAATTTAGTAATAGGTCAATTAACTACAACAAACACTAATCCATAATAGTTGTAAATTATATGAAATGAAATTATCGAGTGACCAACCACATGAAGCGCAAATGATATTTTGGTACTGATTTACTACTTTCGGTATCAAAATGCAGGATTTGCTATTTTATGTGAAATTTAGGACCGTCCATCAATTCTTTTGGCACAAGCTTACCAATCAACTCAAGTAACTTACCAAGCGATCTAGTGTTAAGCGGACAAATCAATCGTTAACGGTCGAAGTCAGATATAGTTGGTCATAATCGGATCTATGCGGTTAAAATCGGATCTAGGCGGTTAAAATCGGTCCTAGGCTGTTAAAATCGGTCCTAGGCGGTAAAAAAGTCAGTTTTTCCCTATATACTTATTTTTTTTCTTGTTCTTTTTTTTGGTCTGCTCCGACTCCCAGACATGACAATATGATACACACTCGATAAATCACAATAACACAATCAAAATTATGTGAACTTTTAACTATAAAATTTAATAATATATTTATAATATACAGAAAATTCCAATCCGCCTAGGCTCCGACTAGTCCCTGCCTACGCTGATTGCTAGTTAGAAGGTGGTCGACCGCCCAACTAGCGCCTAGTGATTTTTACAACATTGGTTTGTACCTTTGAATTTGAGCCAATCATCATCTCCCACAGAAGAGTAATGCTACTATTTTGGTTTGGTAAAAGAATGTTGGAAAGCATATTTCGTCTATGAAATACTAAAGATGCCATATTATAATGTTTTCAGCATTGAAAAGTTTGAATACTAAAAAGTACTTGGCCATGAAGGGAGAGATGATTGAGCTGGGAACAACATGGAAGACTGTTTGGGTTCAACACACAAATTTTCTATACTAAGTGTATATGTTAGATTACACATGCAATTGTGATTGCGTGCTGTTATGCAAATTCGATGCAAAAAGTTAGTGCGAAATAGTAGGGGGTCATGGTACACCTAAAATGTCTGAAAGCTGAGTTACGAACTAATACAGGGCTGAAAGAAGACTAATGATCTACCTATGACATCCACATTGCACACATCAGACTCGGCCAGCAGATATAATCAGTTAGGTGTGAAACAACATGTATCAATAAGCAACAGCATGTATGATGTATCATACTCGGCCAAAAGAATGAGCGAAGTTGAATATGTGTAATTTCCTATAAAGAGTCATGAAATAAAGATAAAAAATTTACAAATCTCATAACAACCTGATTTGAAATGTGATTAATATTAGCATCATAAAGTCAAAAACCATTAGGCATATACAACTACTATGCCACTTCATGTTGCAAATATCAGTTACCATCCATCTAAGGTTTTCGCAGTGAAAACTTTAAATACCAAATGGTAATTGGCCAGGGGGCAACATGGAAATGTAGCAGTTCGCTTTTTAAGGAATTTGGTAAATTCTACACAACTGAGGAAATAATGTGATTCAGTATATGCAGATTCAATGCAAAAAGAGAGTGCAAAATGGTATGGGTCATGGCAGACCTAAAAATGTGTGTATAACCTGAAGTAGATTTCTAATACAGGACTAAAAGAAGATTAATGATCAACCTATGACATCCACATTGCACATATCAGAATCGTAACAGCAGATAGAATCATTAAGTGCGAAACTGTAAAACCCAAAAATTTGAATTTCATTTCATTTTGTTAATTTGAATTATAACCTAAAGTTTAATAATAAGTATTTGGAATTAAAACCTTAGGTTATAAATAATTGTGTATTATTAAGTTATAATATTAGATATATAGTTTTAAAAAAAATATATATAAATTTCCTAATTTATATACATAAATCCGCCCCCTAGGAATATATTTTTGATTTTGTTATTTTGTTTATTTACTTTCCTTTTGTTTATAAAACATATTTTAAGAAATAAAAGTAAAAAGGTTTTTAGCAAATATTGTGTAATCTTCAAAAATGAAAAAAATATTTTATTCCCCCTCTTTTCCTTCATTTAGGCCGGCCCTTATGGGGTATTATTTACCAAAATCTTTTATTTTTGAAGTTTATCTTATTTTAGGAAAAGAGTGTAGGAAAAAGGAGATCAAATCTTTTAATTTTGCAAGAAAGTTATTTGTGTCTTCCCCTCTCTTTTCTTCTTATATAGCCGGCCATATTCACCCCTCCAACACCATCATTCTCTTAAAAAATTTCTCTCCATAATTTTGTGTATTCCTCCATAGAAGCTTCGAGCAAGAAGAAGGTTTAGGTGTTTTTGGGTAATCCTTGAAGTTTTGGTGTTCTTAGTGTGGTTTTGATTTTTGATTCCTTGGTGTTTGTTTCTTGTACTTGTCTCCATCTCTAATTCGTAAGTAATCAATGTCTCTTTTGAATTCATTCTTGGTGTTTCTATGATTACACATAAGTTTTATACATAAAATCATAAAGTGTAAAAAGAAGAAATCATGTAGTTATGAATTTGTTAATTTGTAAATTATGTAATCTGATAAATATGGCTTAATTACATGTTTTGAAACCCTAAGATGATCATTAAATGTGTTATTAATAAAAACTACAAGATTAGAAACCCTAGGGTTGGTTTTGATGGATGTTAATTAGGGTTTTCATGGTTAAAAATTCTAGGCAGAATTTTAGGTCATATTCAACGGGGTGTATCTTAATGATAAAAATTGATTTTAACATGATTTTTGAGCCTAAGATTAAACTCAAAGAGTCTAGTTTCTGGAAAAGTTAATTTCATAATTTTTCAAGGTCGGGAAGGTTGGTTTTTGGTTGCTAAAATATAAAGTGTCAAAACTGGGAATTCAGTCCGAAAAATTTAGTTGTAGTATTTGATTTTTAATTCTCAAACCATAACGAATCAGCCTTTGAAATTTACGTGGGTTAATCTACATGATATTAGCTACATCTATGATTCTTTTGAGATTTTTCTGAGTTGTCTAAGTAGGGTACTTACGCGTTAACTTTTCGAAGGTTATGTCAGGACACTTTCGGGGTCAGTTTTGGTAACAAGGGTTGTAAGGGTATTTAAACATGGAAATAAAATCCACCAAAATTCATAGACATATTAGACATATATGAGAACCTCTGTAATTTTTGGTATATTTTTAGAAGGTGTTTTTATGGGTCTTTTAAGCTTGAAAACTTACCTTAAAAACTGGGCAGATTCTGAAAATTTAGGAAACCCTAATTAGGTTACTTAAACTATATATATGGTAAGATCAAGTGATAAAACTTATAAAAAAAGATAAATAGTGATATGTAATCATAGGTTCTTGTAGATTCAGTGAAGAGGTTGTGATCTTTTGTCTTCGTGTTCGTTCTCTCCTTTGCTTGTTCGTTAAGGTACATATATTCCGTCCTTTTAGTAAGGACACCTTATGATTTAATTCTCCATTATCTTAGCTACTTTGATTCAGTTGATATTCGTTTGATATTCCATTTGATTTGCTATCCGTAATCATGACTTATTGACATTCGTTGATATTCTCTTTGATTTGATATTTGCATTCATGATTCCTTTGATAACTTGTTCAGTTTGCTTAAATCTGTGCCTGAGCTATTTAAACTAGTCATGGAGGTACCATGACCATGTCATTGATGCACCAATGGCATGACACTATCTGTGGCAGTGTGATTGGTCTATGACGTTCTCTTTTGAATGATAGCCTTTGATTATTATTAGCTTATATTTATGTACACTCGTCATTGTACTTGTGTATATTGATATGACTTTGTTTTGCAGGGAGCGTATGGATGCATCCTAGGTACTTTGTTCTGTTTAGTTCAGGTGAATGGTTGTGTGTGTGCTATACACCCCATATCATATTTGGTACATTAGGGAATGCATACCTGTGTACATTTAATTATGTGACTATTTGATTATATATGTTTAGGGTCTATTCATGTATCATGTTTAGACATTTGTTGAGCTCGTGGGCATTCCTTTGTTGTTCTTGATTCTTATTCATTCGATTCGTATTTCGTATGATATTTGTTTAGCAGGTTCTCGTGATTTGTTTCATTCATTCTTTTGTATTTTTCCCTCATTATTATTATATATGTTCACTGAGCGTTAGCTCAGGCGCGTTTTCTTTTCCTGCGGCAGGTAATAAGCAGGAAGCTGGGATTTGAGTGTTGAGAGTAAGAAGCTCTTAGAGAACCGACCCTTGATAGATTCCCTTGTTTGGATTTATGTTTAAGACTTATTTCGTTTGAAGATCTCTTTTCATTTAGACTTTGTTGGAATTTAATACTTTTGGAAGTCATTTTGTTTCATGACTTAGTATTTTTATTTAATAAAGTCTTCCGCTTGCGTTTATATGTTCTGATATGACACCATAACGTAACTCTTGGTCTCTTTATCAGAGCGGGATGTTACAATTATGGTATCAGAGCAGCCAGGTTACGCCCTGTAGAACCTAGGTTATGACCTGTGAGGATTGGGTAGACATTAGGTTTCCTTTTGATATGATCGCTTCCTTTCGTATTTTGATCTTAACTTTAAATTGTCTTCGCTGTTTCATTCGTTGATTACCTGCTGCTAAGGGGCAAGTATTTTCTTCGACCAAGGATCAGGCAGCTAACTCTTCAGGTACCGTTTCGGGAACTCTCTTCTTGAATGGTCGTGCTGTTTTGTCTTATTTGATACGGGTGCAACACATTCTGTGGTTTCTGTTTCATTTACTAAACACCTTAGCATCTTCCCTACGCAACTTAATTATACCTTATCGATATCTACGCCTATGAAAAGTCTGACCACGAATATCAGAACTGTCCGCTTTGTTTTGATGATAAGATTCGTTTTGCTAATTTGCTTTCCTTAAAAATGAGTGACTTCGATATTAGTCTTGGTATGAATTGGCTGACTGTTCATCGCGCCCCTATCGTTTGTCATACCAATCGTGTCATCTTTGATAATCTGAATAACCTTGAATTCATCTACCTATTTCAATTTCGAGGATGGAATTTTCTTTTTAGAGGGGAAGAGTTGTAAAACCCAAAAATTTGAATTTCATTTCATTTTTTTAATTTGAATTATAACCTAAAGTTTAATAATAAGTATTTGGAATTAAAACTTTAGGTTATAAATAATTGTGTATTATTAAGTTATAATATAAGATATATAGTTTAAAAAAAAATATAAATTTCCTAATTTATATACATAAATCCGGCCCCCCCTAGGAATATATTTTTGATTTTGTTATTTTGTTTATTTACTTTCCTTTTGTTTATAAAACCTATTTTAAGAAATAAGAGTAAAAATGTTTTTAGCAAATATTGTGTAATCTTCAAAAATGAAAAAAAAATATTTTGTTCCCTCTATTTTCCTTCATTTAGACCGGCCCCTATGGGGTATTATTTACCAAAATTTTTTATTTTTGAAGTTTAGCTTATTTTAGGAAAAGAGTGTAGGAAAAAAAAGATCAAATCTTTTAATTTTGCAAGAAAGTTATTTGTGTCTTCCCCTCCCTTTTCTTCTTATATAGCCGGCCATATTCACCCCTCCATCACCATCATTCTCTCAAAAATTTTCTCTCCATAATTTTGTGTATTCTGCCATAGAAGCTTCGAGCAAGAAGAAGTTTTAGGTGTTTTTGGGTAATCCTTGAAGTTTTGGAGTTCTTAGTGTGGTTTTGATCTTTGATTCCTTGGTGTTTGTTTCTTGTACTTGTCTCCATCTCTAATCCGTAAGTAATCCATGTCTCTTTTGAATTCATTCTTGGTGTTTCCATGATTACACATAAGTTTTATACATAAAATCATAAAGTGTAAAAAGAAGAAATCATGTAGTTATGAATTTGTTAATTTGTAAATTATGTAATCTGATAAATATGGATTAATTACATGTTTTGAAACCCTAATATGATCATTAAATGTGTTATTAATAAAAACTACAAGATTAGAAACTCTAGGGTTGGTTTTGATGGATGTTAATTAGGGTTTTCATGGTTAAAAATTCTGGG
This sequence comes from Tanacetum coccineum, assembly GCA_026074375.1. Classification (NCBI taxonomy): domain Eukaryota; kingdom Viridiplantae; phylum Streptophyta; class Magnoliopsida; order Asterales; family Asteraceae; genus Tanacetum; species Tanacetum coccineum. The sequence goes on from BQNB010044418.1 coordinate 38,380, forward strand.
CAGAATTTTAGGTCATCTTCAACGAGGTGTATCTTAATGATAAAAATTAATTTTAACATGATTCTTGAGCCTAAGATTAAATTCAGAGAGTCTTGTTTCTGGAAAAGTTAATTTCATAATTTTTCAAGGTCGGGAAGGTTGGTTTTTGGTTGCTAAAATATAAAGTGTCAAAACTGGGAATTCAGTCTGAAAAATTCAGTTGTAGTATTTGATTTTTAATTCTCAAACCATAACGAATCAGCCTTTGAAATTTGTTGGGAATTAAAGAGCTTCTACAAAATAATGCTGCTGAAGAACTTAGTATTGTTAGTTGAAGACTTAGTACCGCTAGTAATAGTTAGTACTGACATTACAAAATGTTAAGTACTGATCAGTTAGTTAGTACCGTTAGTATAAAATAGTTAGTACCGTTTATGAGATATGCATGAGATATATTAGGAAAGGATATGCATTATCTTTAAACGCGTTTTGTAAGCCTATTAGGGTTTTTTCTTGGTGTATAAAAGGAACCCTTACGACATAGTTAGAGATAGATCGATAGATTAATATTCAGAGAATAGAAGAAGAACACAATTAGCCGTTAGGCAAAACATATAGTTGTTTTATGATTTATTCAATATAGTGAAAGTTCTGTGTTCATTGTTTGATTGTTTCTTCTGAGTATATAAAGATTAGAGTTAATTTCATAATTCGTCCCTAAGGTTTGTCGGGTATAACGGATTTAGTCCCTCTGAAACTTTTTTAACGGATCC
>BQNB010044419.1:0-10900 GCA_026074375.1 Tanacetum coccineum
TCAAGCCCCTATGAAACTGAAACTCTTTAGTAGGACTCCCATTAACAAGAATGGAAGCCATACTAGAATTTAAGATACCTAGAATTTAATAAATAAATAGACGATTATTGCGTTCATTCCACACAAAGTAAGAGGCTGCCGCAAATAAGAGCCTACCAACAATGCTTCTAACCGTTCTCGTATTAGCAATAGGCTGCAAATACGAAATAATATCATGTAAGGATGGCTGAATAGAATCCATATCAGCCAAATGACGAACCATTTTCCATACCCTCGAAGAAGAATCCGGTTGTGTATCACATAGAGCACATCTAAGCAGATTTAAGTCCGTATTAATACCGACATCCCATTGCTTCAATTTATCTTGAGTTTTTAAACTATTCCGCATAACCAGCCAAACATGGAAAGCGTGGCAAGGGACGCAATGCGGAAACCAAACAATTCGGTGCCAAGGAACTTCAGTACCCCGAGGACGAAAAGCCACCCAAGCACGCTTAACAGAAAATTCAGAAAACGTACCATTGAAGTCACGCCATCTAGTAACATCCCTGTCATTAGGAACTAAGTTAGGAACCAAAATAGTTCCCAATATTCAGAGCTTTAAGCAGAAAAGTTTAATTTAAATAAGATTTTAATTAATTAGCAAAGGGTAGAATGTCATTGTGTCAAAAAATAAGAAAATAAGAAAGCAGTAATAAATGCACTTTTCTTAAACTGTGTGCTTTTTTATCGGGGACCAATAATTTTGGGATGAAGGGAGTATAATTTTTGGTATTTTACCCGAATAATTCATCGTGTTTGTACTTATCATCACATATACACAAACCACTAGTTTTTTTTACTTAACTATAATTTTTGAAAATTAAACTTGAGAATTTTTACTTAATAATTGTACAATAACCACAAGCCTTTTACCACTAGTCACGCTTCTTTCTCGTTTGCTGTAGTTTGAATTTTAATAAATGAAAAGACATTGCTGCAAAAAGTATTTCTAATAAAATAAAAAAGAAATTTATGATTATTCGATTTCAATATTATTGTATAATGCATTAACACATACATTTATGGTCAACATTTATAATTAATGTTATTTTTTAAAACTCATTTAATAGAACTTATAATTAACAAAACTCATTGTACAAACCAAGCACAAAGCATAATTAATTAAACGCACTAATTAATGTTATTTTTAAAGAACTCATTATTTTAGCCTAGAATTGTAGCTAATATTTCTCCATTTTTTAAAAACCCTTCAAATGAAAAGCACATGTTATTATACACATTATACATATTAATAAAAACACAAAGTTTTATACAATTTATATGCTAACAAGTTGATGGTACATATAGTTTTGAAAATCAGACTAAACCAACGGGTCAACCGATATAAAATGGCTGAACACGGCCTGATCGGGATTTTTTTTTCTCTTGTTAATTATAGGTTCCCGCCGCAGTAACACGCGAATACCCTGCTAGTAATCATTAAGCTATTAATGTTATTAGAAAATTTTATATTTTTAATGGAGTAAGATCATTTAAAGTTCATATGAACATGACCGATAAAGTTCTCTCACAATCAAAAAGAAATTTGAGTCTCTCAGTAGGCCTGACTGTTATTTTTGTGAGAAAACTTTACCGATCATGCTCATATGAACTTTAGAGGATCTTAATTCATTTTTAACTAATTAAATGTTAATATAATTAATTAGTTATATGTAGATGGTAGCTAGTTTATTATTACGTATTAAAGTATAAATATTTAATGCATATTCTGACGTGTTATACGAAGCCACTTGTGGTTGCATTTAGCATGTTAAAAAAAAAGAGGAGAAAATTCCTTAAATAGCCAAAAATTGAAACAATAGTCCACTTTCTAGATAAAAAAATCAAATTTTTTTGATAAATTAGTGCGACTAACCAACTGTGCGACTCCATTAATATTTTCCTATATGTTTCATTTTTAATTTGAAAAGTACTAATGAGTCAAATGTTTTCTATGTGCCGATGACTATTGTACTTTATGCTATCAAATTTGGTCTTTTTCAAATTTTTTTTTGAATAAAATCATATTTGCTTAACTTTTTTTTCTTCTAGAAAACACAAAATTTAGCCGCAAAAAATATTCGCAATTACACAAATGATACATTATCTATTTTTGGAGGGGTGTTAATTAATGTCAAAGTTGAGAAGTACTGCATTTCTACAAAACACAAACCCTTATCTGAAATTGGGTTTGTCAAAGTCGAGAAGTACTGCATATCTACAAAACAAAGCATGATTACAAAATAATTCAAACATAAAAGAATAAACGATAAAGAATTAAAACACAAGACACTCCTAAATACGGGAAAAATAAATATTGAGTTGCCTCCCCAAAAGCGCTTTTCTTTATTTATGAGTCTTGTAGCTAGACTCGAAGTCACACGTTCTTACGTTGTGTAACTTCGTGTAGGCTCACATGCCCACGGATGAGCCATTCTTTCATACTTTTATCCACTTGATACTCGGGTCCTAGGTTCAAACAATTCTTGTACATAAATTTGTTCTTCTCGTAAGCATTCCTAAATCTGTTAGTTATATCTCTTTGACTTAGCACAAGGATGGGTGGGATCTTACTCCACGATATGTGCCCCTAACTTTTAAACCTAGGTATAGTGTGGGGAAATTGGAATGTGTAATTGTCAAAGATCCTTGTGAAGGACATTAACCCCTTAGCACAATCATATTTAGTGACCCTTCTAAAGGGTTTGCCCGTCACAACTTCAACTATATCTTCTAGGATAAACTCTCCTATGTCTTCTAATACCACAAAATCTGTGATGTAAGTGAAACTTCCTACAAACACATAAACATCCCTCACAATTGCAACTAAGTTTTTCCCTGTACTTTCTAATCCTTCTACCAATTATAGATAATAGGCCTTCCGCGTAATAGTGGGGGGTTTAATTATAAAAAAAGGGTCAAAGTAGCGACACTCTTCTAAAGCGAATCATACCGTCGGAATGCCAAGGCATCCCCATCAAAAAATTAATTAAGCCCTTTTGGTGCATAACTGTCCTGCATATAACCATTAGGAGTGTCAAAAAAGCCGACCTGACCCGAACCCGACCCGAGCCTATTCGGGTCGGGTCACTCGGGTCAAAAATCTTATTCGGGTCATTCGGGTCAACCCGAATGACCCGATTTTCTAAAAGGATGGGTTCTCGGTTGAAATGTTTTTTGGCTAACTCGGGTTCGGGACAACCCGATTGACCCGAATAATTTTTAATTTTTTTTTTTAATTAAATTAATAGATTTTAAATTTAAAAAGAAATAAAATGATTTTTTTTTTGTCATTTTACTCAAATGTCTTGTTTGACCCAACACGAATGCCCGAACCCGATAACCCGAGTTTTTAAACATGTCGGGTTCGGTATGGTTTTTTTGAGCTTGACCCGAATTGACCCAAAACCCCACCGCCCCGACCCGATTCACAACCCCATAATTACCATATTCCTCTAGCCTCATTTGGACTTCCTTGTCATTAAATCATCATCCTGAATCTAGAAACAGAGAAACAAGTGGTGTATATCATTTGTCATCAATTAAGGTTATCCTCATCAATTTCATTAGGTTGTTGTGTGAAACCATTAAGAAATTGGTCAATGTTATCTAGGTGAGAATCGATGTAGGTTGAGATTGCCTGTAGCTCGTTGAGCTCTTGGACAACCTTTGCGGGAAGCGCAGTTGGCAGGGCAGATGGTTTAGTTTATAGGGTGGTGGATTTCCCGTTCTCCATATGAAAGAAATGTAATAGTCCCAATGAAAAATTACGAACAAACGCACAAAAAGAAAAGATAAAATACAAGAAAAGCAAATATACTGAAACTATAATTCTCACTTAATAGGAACACGGCGAGTAGACAAAGCTAAACAATGATCGAAACCAAAAGCTAATATACTGAAAATAAAAATCTCACTTGATAGGAATCAAGCGAGTAGACCTAAGTTAAACAATGGTCGAAACCTAATTATTCCCCAAAAACGGTGCCAAAAACTTGTTGCGGTTGTCGTAAGACTTCACAAGAAGTTTTACAACTCCCTAGGCAGAGTACCTAACCATTGTAGTATTGTCTAGGAAAGACTCGGGGGTTGTTATCGTTCTCTAGGAGAATAGGTTAGGAAGGCTCGATCAAGATCTAACAGAGGTCTATGGGGTTGAGAGAAGAGTCTTTTTGTATTTTTATTTTATAGAAAGCAGGTAAAATCATGGTTTGAGAGGTTGGTTTGTTTTTACTAATTAAATTAATAATAATAAATCTAAACTACTTTGGTGATAACTTATATGATAAACGAACGTATTTACTTAATCATGCACTACTCCTTAGATTTCTTCTCCTAATCATGTTGCTTTGTAACACTTGTGATGATTTGTGTAAGTATTTCCTAAGTCATGAACGAATTACACGAACCCATTGTCTACGTAACATTCCGTTAAGGCAACGCAAAAGTAAGGTAGTATGAAGACTATTACAAGGCCCCTAAGAGTACATTACATGCAATTGAAATATCTTAAGTGGGATCAACCATATTAGGGGTAAGGTAGTATAAAGACTGTTACCGATGGTATCCTTTCTACACACTCGCGTTTCCCTAGACGTCTATGCCAATTTAATATCTTATGGCTAGTTTTCTAAAGCCTAACGCGTACATCCATCACAAGAAGCAACATTAAAAGGATCTACAATCTAAGTTTCATGCAATCATAAGTAAATATTAAAGGATCTAGCCTAGCATGTTATAAGAAGGCAAAAAACATAAATCAATCAAATAATACATAGCCATATTGAAAGATTAAATGGGATAAATGAACTTTACTTGATTAAAACATGGATTAAAGACTGTTACAATAGGGTTTTGAGGCCCTAAAGATGGCCTAAAAAGCTGCCAAACTCGACTATAAATGTTAGGGTTCGTCTCCCAAAAGTTACCCATTTAAAACCCTAAAATCGGTTTTGTATATATAGGAAAAACGGTGCGACGGCGTCGTGTTGAAGTTGTGACGCCGTCGCCACGTAGAATCTTCTAGAGCCACTTTAAGTCTGCTACGTCCTGACGCCTTTGCCAAATTTATGACGTCGTCACTATAAAAATCCTAACGCTGTCGCTTAGTAATTACGACGCCGTCTCCACGCTCTGTATGCACAAATCTTCAAGATAAATGGTGTATAGTCGTAGTCTTGTCCGTTTCTTCTCCAAATGAGCCCAAGTCACATGTATTCCCTCCAAATGCCATCCAAGTGCTAAAAACACAAAAACAAATGATTAAGAACATAATATAGGCATATTTGCATGATTTAGGGGGTTAAATGACTCTGAAATAGTGTATAAAATGGCACCTCATCAGCACCTAAAGACACGAAGAAAAGAGTAGTCAGGAGACCGTTTGAATATATGTTTAAAAGGTACCTTGTTTGTCGATTTGCGAGAAGGCATGCGATTGATTAGGTAAACCGCAGTATCAAAAGCATAATGCCAAAAACGTTGAGAAACAGATGCTTGAGCAAGAAGAGTATGACCGGTCTCCATAACGCGGCGATTGTGATGTTCAACAAAGTTGTTTTGCTCACTTATATGAGGACAAGATCGACGGTGAATAATTCCTAGCGAAGAGAAAAACAAAGCTAAACTACGAAACTCACCACCCTAATCGGTTTGAACATTCTTTAATTTTGTTGTGAATTGAAGTTCAACCGTTTTCACAAATGATTTAAAAGTGGAATACACATCAGATTTTTAAGCTAAATGATATATCCACATGTAAGGAGAATGATGATCAACACACAACATAAAATATCTATGACCTTCAAAAGATAACAAAGGTGCGGGACCCCAAACATTACAATAAACCAAGTCTAAAATATTGTTACTTCGAAATCCATATTCAAATAAAGGTAGTTGAAACGCCCCTTTCCCGATTCTAAAATTAACCAAAAATTTAAAACTGTGCTTAAAAGTATGACCGGGAATGACCTCATGCCATCCTTTATTAAACTGACCAAAATCCATTATAACATAGCCCTTGAAAGTATCTTTAACATAAAATAGACTCTAATAGCTTTCCAACGATATAAGAAACTCATTATAACTCCTTACGGTTTGGTTTTTACGTCAAAAATAAAAATGATAAAAATCTAGAAAAAAGGTACCATACGACTTTATGCTTCTGGGCATACAGCCGTATGGTTTGCTCAGTAGGGTCTGCAGCAAGCATACACCCGTATGCTCAAAAGCATATGGCTTTATGGTCAGGCCAGAAACCTCTATGACAAGCATACACCCATATGCTGAGAAGTGTATTAAAACAATACTTTACACATTTTCCGGAAAATGACTTCTATAACTCGATTTAACACCAAAACTTCCAGAATTCATTAAAATAACATAATACATCATTTTTATAAGCATTTGTGGTCTAAACAAACCATGAACACATACTTTACAGAGTTGCCAAACACCCCGTTTCGACCCATTTGCATACACTATAACACACAACCAAAAACCAATGACCCTAACCCATTATACACATTCACATTCACACGATACTTCACTTAACCACATTTATTAACAAACGTTATGACACTTTGGGGTTCAACCTTGATTTGAGCTCGGTAACTATAACTAAGCTCCTACGCACATCTTCATTTTTATCTAATCCTTGCTTCCACATTTAACTTCTTACCAAAAGCTTTACCTTCTTCGCTTGCACCTACAGAACATTAGACTGCTAAACCGTAAGCGTTATGCTTAGTAAGTAAACGACATACAAGTTATTATATTTCATTTAGCACATTCACAACATAACATTTAACCCATCATTCATTCATTCACACATAAGCTTACATACCTTGCTAGAATCACAACAATACTACCGCATCCATTCCAAGAGTACATATCATCAAGGCATATCAATAACGTTAAACTCAATGAGCTAGTTAATCAACTAGTCTCATCCTATTAGCCAAGCACACTAGTCATAATCCTTCCATATCCTTTATACTTAATACATTATACAAACATGATAAAACTAATATAACATCTTGCATAGTCAATTTACTTACCTTGAATCCAAGCTAAGAACACCAACAACATCATCATCATCATCTTATGCTTTCCATCCTAATGCCATAATCACACATATTGTTAACACATTAAAGATATACCATAATATGGGTTTATACAACCTATTAACACATCCTTCCGTATTCCTTAACATCATATGATCATATATTGATCATATGGTGAAAACCCCCCAATTTTACTAATTTTCTACATTATACAACTTAACCCATTATCATAATTACCTTAAATCTTGATTTAAAACCACAATTACCCAAAATCCCCAATTTGGGTAATTAAACCCTAACTCATAATTCTTTAATTAACTTAACTAAAGTTACTTACTTGATGTAGGATCATAGGTATTGATTTATCTTTGCTCTAAAGTACTAATTTCTTCCTCAATTGATGATCAAGGCTTCATGGCTTTCCCTCTCTTCTTTCTTGTGTCGTCACACCCAAAACAACACACCAAAATGAGCTCCTAGAAAACTCCAGGGAAATCTTTAGCTTAAGTTAGGTGCTAGTTTGACATATTGGCTAGAATGCTCCCTCAAGTCATATTCTTTCATAATTAGCCACCATAACTTATATAACTCATTTATAACTTGACAACTCTAGCCCTTCATGTCTTAACCATTTATAAATGTGACACATTAACTTTCTAAACCCATTTACATATTATTTATACTTATATTTTGACTACCGGGTTTGACTAACCAATCATGTAACGTATTCAAACTTATAAAGTCATAATTAAACTATTCCAATGGCATTCTCGTAATTAAATACTTAAAACCCGGTTTTTGGGTGTTACAATTCTATCCCCCTTATTTAGATTTCGTCCCCAAAATCTCTTCGTCTAATATTGACCAAGACTTGATCACATTGACCCCACATTTCGTCTTAACATTCTTAAGCATATACTCAACTAGTTGCGTCAACCTATATGGTTTTGCAATTCTAGCCCTTCCTTAATACCTCAAATTATCCTTAACCCGTTCTACTTCACGCTTACTTCTATCCTGTTTACACTTTTTCTAATGACAATCTTCATTTAGGTGTCATTTATCATTTCTGATTCTATCATTTTAATAATTTCTTCTCTATATCATTACGTTCCCAATCGTTTCTTTTCTAAATTTTCATCAAGAATTACATGTTACTTGAGAAATTTCATTATCTCAACTTATCATTAGCCAACATTAGTTTATGTTTTCTTATTTATCATAATCATCTTGACCTTCTTTTTATCGTTTTCATTATAACATTTTACCTTTGTTACTTCTTTTTAGTTAATTCCCATCAAAGACTATAAGTCACTTGAGAATTTTCAATACTTTTATCTTTATAAATTAAAACATCAACTAATACTTTCACATTTCACTTAAGGGTGCTAATACAACTTAGCGACCTCCATAGCCATTACTCATATTGCAACCATGTCATAAAGCATATTATAACTTCAATTCAACTTTCATCCTTAGTCCTATACTCTTAACGTCTTAACTTAGCTCTCTCTTTAAAGTATCTACTAAAGGTCGTACTCTAATTCTTATTTCACCTTTCTTATTTTCTATGACGTCTAACTACTTTTAGGCTCTCCTCTTCTACTTTTTTAATTCTTCTCATGCTATGCCAAGAACATATAAGCCCACTCATCTATACCTCTTTATTTACATTAATAAGCATCACAATCAATACAAATAAGGAAGTATAAACTTATGGTTCGGTGATTCACAATTTCTTTATTTAAATGAAGAGGCGTAATCTATTTAAATAATGAGATTATAAACCATCCTACTTATACACTTCCGACATAACACTCGAACTTGCTTAAGTCTTCATTACTTTCCATTCATCTCATATTGCTATCTCAATTACCACGAGAGTTATTGCGATTGCCATGATTATTGTTATTGTTATTTCTGTTGTTGTTTGATAGGCGAGCACCATAAAAGGCTTGTGGACCAGATGGTGCAATGGGTGACACTTGGAATCTAAGAGCACTCAATTGAGCAGTCAACTCTGAAAGTTGAGATTGACGAGCTTCTGGCATGCTCGTAGTTTGCAGCAAAAGATGAAGTGATAGACGCAGCAAGTGCACGAGTTTTTCCAAGCATATAATCATGATCACTGAGGAGTGCATGAAGCTCGCTAAATGCAGTTGGACTTTGACGGGCAGTGATGAAGCTCGCTAACACACATTCTCAACCGTGTGGGAAGGTGAAAATTTGGCAATGGTTTGGTGGGTGTAGACTGCCGCCAAATGGTTTGTCTTTTTTTTTCTTCTGATTTTTAGTGTTTTTTAAGTATATTGTGGTGTATGTATGTATTAAATGTGGGTAATATTATATACTTGGCTTGATGAGGATCATTACATATGTTTGTTGCTACATTTGATACCATGTTAAATGGTGATGTAGCACTAACGTGTACATGATGAATTTGATGAAGATAACATTTAGAGCACCAGGTACCCGATGCCATAAGGCTGGTGTTATAAGAAAAAAAAGTGTTGCCATCTCATCACTTTTACCTATAACTTAAACAAAAAAATACTCCTCTTCCATTACTCACGTTATAAGAAACCCATAAAAAATGGTCGAGTTTATGCTTTAATTCATTTTTTTCATGTTAAGTCAAATTCAAACACCACCTGGGTGTTTACCAAATTAAGTAGCTACGAGCCTCTTAATTAGCCTCTTAAAGGGGAGAGTGAAGCTTTAATGCATCTCCGAATTAAAAGACATTAAAGCTTTGGGCCCACTTTTCTTCCCCAGTGAAAAAGCTTAACATTTTTGATTTATTTTCTCAAAACAATTATTTAAAAAAAATAAAGCATACAAGGGGTGTTAATGCCAAACTTAAAAAGTACCAACACAAACACAATTTCTTTTAATTTCAAAACCCAAAACCCAAAATCAAACCCTCACTCTTCACTTTCAAAATGACTCACAACTTAACTTACCAATCCTTCAATTCGAAGAGAAAATCTTAGCAACAGTAAACGAAAATCCAGTTGTTGTTATAATCGGCGAAACTGGCTCCGGTAAAAGAACTCAGCTCTCCCAAATCCTTCTTCGACACGGTTACACACTCCGGTAAAAGTACTACTTCGTGAAAGTCTTTCTGACCCTGAGTTGAAACAATATTCAGTAATCATATTGGATGAAGCTCATGAAAGGAGCCTAAACACATAAGGCGTTATGCATTATCTGTAATTTAACATAAAATATAAAGATGATGAATTATATTTATGTTGACTTATAAAGACTACCTTGATCTTTCTATATCTTATTTGATATCTGTTTTGAGGGATATATTGATGGGGTTGATGAAGCGGTTAATCAAACTACGCGCCTCCAACTTGAAAGTTTTGATCACTTCTGCTACTCTTGATGGTGAAAAAGTGTTAGACTTTTTCTCCGAATGTCCCATTTTGAATGTTCCCGGGAAATTATTTCCTATAGAGATATTATATAGCGCAGAGTGTTTGCAGGTCTGAATCATGTTTCCAGGATCGAATATGATCAAACTACATCATGTGTAATCATCATACATTCAAGGATAAAAGAACAAGGAAGATTAGGGTAGAACCCTTAATACATCTGATATTAATATTGAAAGGGTTGCTTTGTGATTACAGAAATCCTATCTATATATACATAATGAATCGGTGTGATTGAAGGGGTGTGATGGTTCTGATAAAGCATATGACTTATCCCTTCATTTTTTATCAACCGAATAACTGTCTAAACCTAATAATATTGGGTTTGTTTTGGGCTTTTGACCCAAACCA
>BQNB010044420.1:0-44896 GCA_026074375.1 Tanacetum coccineum
TTGGTCTTGGTCACAATACAAGTATTTAGCACATAAATCTTAGTCCTACTTGTCCCTAGTGCCAACGTTATATAATCACGAAGAAGTGTCAAGCTTTACATTGTTAAAGTTGTCATATAGTTTTTGTTTGATCAAGTTCATTATAAGTCCATCGTTTATGTATCAAACTTTAATGTTTTACTATAAAGTGAATGTTATAACATGTATAATGCAAGGTTACAAGGATGACTTACGAAGGTCTAAGTTTTACTAGGCAATGTGGAAAGATGACGGTGGTAAGGAAGCTCGAACCAACCCTTGGTTAATACTACCCTTTAAACCCGACGTTCACTAGCTTAAAACTCTATTCGAACCGTATTTCTCTTGCTTGATTTTGTAGGTGAGAGTGATGTTAGAAGTGAAGGAAATGGGTTTCCATTTATACTACAAACTTGCATCTACTGAAACTCTTCCCGTGAATGTATATTATTCACTCACTATTAAGCTTAGTTGTATCATTATAACACTATTAGGGAATATGCACTATTGGTGTGTTGAATGAAATACTGGCATGTGAAGTCTTGTAAGAAAGAATGGGTGGGGTTTTGGTGTGAGAGAATAATAATGATGATGTTTCATTATTATTATTATTATTATTATTATTATTATTTTTGACACAAAAGCAATAATGTTGATACTCGCGTGCTATTTAGACTTTCTATCACACGGAGTAATGCATGTCGTTCATAGAATAACTTTCTTTTGAGATTGACGATAAAATTTTCAATTTTTGCGGTGCATAATTCTTACATAAAAAAAAGGAAATCTTAATTTTTTTTACGGAGTGTCACAGTCTCCCCAGGTTAGAAGATTTCGTCCCGAAATCAAGACGTTATAGGAGATCACGGATTTGTGAATAAGTGAGGGTATTTGTTCTTGAACTGGTCTTCACGTTTCCGCGTATATCGTGGACCTCTATATGCATTCCAACGGTCTTTTAACGATATGTATACAGCTTCGTTTGAGTTGCTTGACCTCACGGTCCATGACATGAGTGACTCTCTCGTATTGTGTTGATGCAAGGGTGTAGAAATTTGTTTTAATCCTCCTACGATGTGTTAGGCAATTTTCTATTATAGGGAGTATCGTTTGAGGCGGAGGGATGTGGACATTTCAACTTCAATTGACCCTCCCGTATTCCTAGGTGCATGTCTCGTCATCGAAATGAGCCAGTACGACAAAATGTTAGGAATATATCCATTGAAGTAAATAACAAAATCTTAAGTTATATCCCTTCCCCCTTTTGTCTTATAAATACCACCTCATTCTCTCAAATTTTCAAACTTAAACCCCACTACAAGGTAAAAGATAATTTTGAATGGCCTGTTCGCTTCCCCATACCGACTCTAAAGTCGAAGCCTTGGTTCAAAGATTAATTAACAAAGACAAGGGTCGTCAAGATGCGCTTTTGGATTTGGCTGTTTGGTTTGAAGATTCATGCGCTGTTAGAGACGATCTTAGAAAAGCCTATGAGAAATGCAATGACATTTCTCGGGAGAGCTGTGCTTTGATTGGCACTTTCTTAAAAGAAAGTTTTGAGAAGGATCACAAGCTGCATCTTTCCATGTATAGAAAGGTGGCATAGTTAGAGAAACAAATGGGTGCTAAGTTGGCTTGGCTCTAAGAGAAGTACTCTTACCGTACACGTGAAGGTATAGGTTGTTTGTCATCACTGGCTAATTGCTATCTTACCGAGAAAGAGTTACATCAACTCCGTATGGACTAAGAAGCTCTAAGAGAAACGTTGGAAGAAGAGGCCATGAACAAAAAGGCCCAAGAGGAGAAATTTAGGCAAAAACAAGCTGAAGATGACGAATTCTTTTTAGAATTTGGGATAGTGAGGTATGACTCAGAGTACGAGTCATCGGATTAACGATTTAAGAACTATTGTAACCATGTTGTTGTACTGCCTTGAATAAAGCATTGTTGCCTTAAACTATGTACTTGTATTTTCACCTTTGTAACACAACGATTTTTATGTTAGTAGTCTAGTAAGTTCTAGTGAATGCATTTGCCTTCTGTAGTATCACAGTATTTCAAAAAAAAAAATTGTTTCGTGACTGTTGTCTTGCCACAGTGTTATAAAGTGCTTGAGTATACATTTTGAATGGAACAATTGAGTGATTATGGCTACTGTCTCCATACAGTATTATAAAGTGTTTGCGTCATAATTATGGATTGAATAATTGGGTAAACATGATTACTGTCCCTCTACAGTATCATAAAGTGGTTTAGGGATAGTGTTATCAATTTTCAATTCCCAAGATAATTAATTTATGAGGTTAAATAGCAATTCAAAAATTTTTTGGTGCTTAATTTTACCTTAAGGGTTTGAAATAAGATTTAAAATTTTTTTATGGGGTATCGCAGTCCTTTTAAGTCGGAAACTTTCGTCCTGAATTCAAGTTGTCGTGTTCGCGGTAAAAAAAAGACGAAAGTGGCGAGTGGGGCTCTAACGGCTAGTAATGTGGCGAACCGTTATCTCCACTCCATATATAATGTGTCAATTTCTCACATTTGTCAAAACATAAGATAAGTTTTCTTACTAAAATTTTTCATCCTTCCTTCGGTTAAAATGTCGTATCTCGTTCCCCTGATTGCGGTTGGGTTTGTTGTGGTGGTTGGTAGTTATTTGGCGAGTGTTCCACGAGAAGAGGATCACAAGCACATCTTTGTAATACTAGGGCTTATTATGCCACTTGTCATTGTGGCGATTAGCGTGGAAGCTTTCTGGAAAAAGTAGCTTTCGTCAGTAGGTGAACGAGTTGTATTACCGTTTTGTTCTTGGGCATTTTAATTAATCTTATGCTGAATCCTCCAGGAGGAATCATCAGACGTTTCATCTTTAACTTTGTTTCGTTTATGTAGGATTGAATCCTCATGATGTATCTTTGATGAATCGCAGTCTTTCATAGTTGCTTTGAGTATTGTCTTTAATGGGATGAATGAGTAAAAGGTGTACGCGTTCAAACTTTTTTTATTACGTCGAATACTATTGAGCATATCTTTGTCGACCTAAGTTATACATAGTTGATCAGGCTATGTATACCTTATGTTTACATTGACATCCCCTTTTCCTTTAGTTATCTGTTTGTGATTGTAAGCATAGTCGGTACTGGGACCCGTAGTGTATATAAATCGTCGCGTGTTCTAAGCATCAAATGGATGATGTTATGTTATATGTCAATTTGTGGTTTATTATTTCTTTGCCACTTTCTACCATACACGTGGTCCTCTGAAAGTTTTTGTCCACTTTGCGTATTTATCTTATTACGTGCATATCGTTTCATATGTTGACATGTATTATCTATGTGCTCGTAGAATTATAATCTCAGCATATAAGTTATTCCGAATAATCACTTTTGTTGTAAGTTTAGGGTTTAATCGTAATTGCTCTTGCTAGTCATGGCTATGTTCATCATGAATATTTTAAATCAATATTCTTCACAACTCCTACCCACTACGCCGTCCCTTTTCCTATATCTTTCAATTTTCACTTTACTTACTCCTCATCTCAAATTATTGCCCACTTCACCATATCAAGTTTTTCATCTTCTTCCTCGAAGCCACCGAACACCGATCTTCATGGAATTTCTGATCGAAATCTTCTCTCTTGTTATGATTATAATCATCACATCGCTCATTTTGCTTGTCTACCCGATGTGTTTCTTCTCACACGGCGATGCATTTGTCGTTTTAGCATTTTACATCTTTGTCGTATTTCCTATACTTTGTATCTTGTTGTATTATGAACAGAAGTATTATGGATTTGTTTGAATAAGATTTCGCGTTTTGTATTTTATTGCCTTATCATCCCTGTTATAACCATGCATAGCTTACATTAATAGGTACCTCATCTCGCTTCTCGATATGATCTAAAGTTATTACTTGGTAAAAAAAAATATATATATATATATATATATATTTTTGATTGACAAGACTTCAAACTGTGAAAGAAAGAATTGGTTTTGATAGGGGTTACCGTTTCTCATCTGAAACATGATATATGGGTATTTCGAAATGATCCTTCAAGTTTCATAGCGTTTGTCAGAAATGGCTTCCCCGTCTCCATCATAGTGTCCATTGGAAATCGCTTCCCATATCTCCGATTCCTGAGCAACATGATGTAGTTTTTCATTTGTTGGGCAATAGGTATACTTTATTGCACTGACATTATTTTTAAATAGTGTCCATGTTCACTTTGGCTGTATTAAGGATGTATCTTCAATGAAATTCAAAAAGATATTAAATATGTGGTTCCTTCTATACCGGGTAAATGCACTCAGAAAGCTTTTAGAATTGATACTTCATTTATTAGTTTACTAAAGTAAAGTACAAGTTTTCATCAATTTCTCTGCTTAGGTGTCTCCTCGTAAACTGGGATACAATGTTGTAGCGAGTCTGGCTATTTCGCTTATAGGCCTAGGCGGGCTAGAATTATCTGAATCTGATCATGATCCTTAGCGCGTCTGTCCTCGACATCAGCTACCCTTATCTGTAATAACGAGATCTCATCTTTGCAAACGGCGAAGATGAATCCTGTAATCGGATATTAGAAGCTCTTTGTCTTCGTGTCTGCATGAAGAGTGTCAATTTCCACCTCATGTCCTTTAGTTTGGAACGTCACCTTTTGGGTTTGTAGTTCTGGTGTCTCGAAAGCCTGGTTTACCGTCAGAGAAAGTAGTGGCATCTAGGTAAAATGGCGATGATGGTGATCTACTTCTCTTTTAAGAGGGTCCAGGTGCTTGTGATATTAGTGTAGGAACACTGTGGTTATTTATTTCTCGAGAGAGTTCACGCCCTGTTGCAGGGGTCAAAGTTAATTCTATTCAGGTAATTGGGTTTGCCTGAGAGGTTGGCGAGTCCCAGTCTTACTTGGAATAGGTAGTTTCCCGTGGTGGCTTCCATTATTGGGGAGTTGTCAGCGCACTTTGCGGAAAGTGATTGAGACTTTATTGGTTACACCTCAAACGAAAAAAGTGGAATTCTTCCATCTTATTTCCTTTATTGTTATTTTGGTAAAAGATTACCTTTATGGGGCCATCTATTTTGAGATGAGGTGTATTGCATGTTTTGAATGGTTATGCATCCTATGTCTAGAGGATATATCTAGAAGTGTTGGATTCAAGCATTGGTATGTTTCTTGTTCGTTTGGGTAATTTATTCGCAGTTATTAGTGGTATCCTTATTTTAAGACCTAAGCCGGTGACCAGAAAGTATGGTAGGATTCCGGACAATAGGTGCATATCCGTAGAGTTCATATCATTCTTGGCTCAGGAGCTGACGTAAATCTTCATACCATCAGTTTCTTTCGGTAGGTCTTGACTGTTATTTGCGACTATTGTCTCTTACCTCTGCCGAGCGCGTCTTAATTTTTCTCCATTATGAATTTGTTGTTCACGTTTCCCGTGACATTCGTCAATTATTGGTGTATTCAAGCGATGCACGCTTTTTGGTAGATTTTTGTATACATTGAAATACTTTTAAGTGTATACCGACATAGTAGATAGTAGTATATGTATTTCACAACGGTCGCTATACGGAATCCTCGCATAGTGAAGTAACGAGTGGGTGATTAGTAAGGCATCCCGAAGTGTTTATGTAGGTAACCCTCATAAAACGAGATAGTAAGGATGTAATTACTAATAAAATCCATAATATTATGTAAGTGACTCTTCGTAGTGTGATATTGGTTATAGGGTTAATTATTTGGTGAGAGTCATGGTAGTTTCCTTTCACTAGGATGATACGAAAGCGTAATCCATAGGATATGTTATTCCAAGATGGTGAATGATAATGTGTAGTCTAATGAAACATGTTTTCCATGACGGACAAGTGGTAATTTAGTTATTTAATGATATCGTGCCAAGCAGTTGTTGACTTAGGAAGTAAATAGTAATAGATAGTGCGTATGCTATTCTGATATGTCCTTAAGAGCCAGTTATAGTCTCGAGTTACTAATGCAACCTAGTTCTCTATAACCAAGTGCTCTGATACCAATCTGTCACACCCCCAAATTCACTATAGTGGAAGACTATATTTGGGAATGGTGACTTCATGGCGTGAAGAGGACTTGATACGCGAGACAGACCTCTACATGCCAATGTACCAATACAGACTCCCTATATATTCTGTAAGATAGAACACCTGAGAAAAACATTGCTAAAGTGTCAACATAAAGTTGGTGAGTTCATAGGTTTTGATGTTTGATAATAGTGATTAACCATAAGATTTATAACCATAGTATGAAATATAGTAATCCTATATATCATAATGAAAAGCATTTACTATTGTCTAAGCTCATGACACCGAGGCATTAACATGTATCATCATAGACAAGCCCATGCAGATGTCCAACCCGCGACATAATATATATTGCAATTTCTGCCCGATTAGATGTTTAACCCGAAACATCCCCAAATCCGACATGCTATACGTTCGTTCCTGGTGATAGCTAGTCACCCGAATGGGGAGTCGTTTCCCCAAATAGATCTATGACATAAACATCGCGCTCACATAATGTAACTTAAACAACTACATCTATGCAATTTGACAGTTCATGATAAGGCTCAACTTGGGTTTTAACCGCTACTTAGGCAAACATGTAATCAATATAAAATATCCATTTGCGTCCAATTTATAAAACAAAGCATGTTTCCACCCCATAGTTATAAATCATTGAAATCGTAAAAATGTGGGGCTATGAACTCACCTTGAGTTCTGATAATCCAAATATCACAGATAATGCGTCACGTAAATCGTCAAATGCAACCTATTTAAATTAAGGTCGTATAGTATCCATGTACTATCGATATACATCATAACAGTCTATGTTAGTTTACAATCATACTATCGTTCGGGCTATTTATCATTTAAGAGTCATGTATTGACAGTATAGGAGCTAGGACCACTTTAAGTCGTAAATCCCAGCAACTAGTCGTTACGCCACCCAGAAAAAGAGGGCACATTATGAAACTCCCTATAATATATACTTTGATAACCACATATAATTCTATATAGTTCAATCACCAACTAATTGTTTTGGTAAAATTGTGGTTAATAAGTAAAAACGTTTATAATTACCGTTGTAGTAAATATAGCATAACTTTTGCGTTTTAATCCCGATTCTAACATTTCTTATGCCCACGCTTTCGTATTAGGACGAGTTATCATAATTTGACATTTTCATATTTTTGATCCTTGGATGAACAGTACTTTACTGTTCACACTAGTTATAAAGTTATTTTTATAGTTTTAGTTATCGTAAAACCCGTAAACGTCGTATTTTATTCGTTATAGCTCCGTTTTTAACGATTCATTCGAGCACGTTCTCGTATAATTAAAAATTCTAAACAATTATAAGGTTACAAAAATAAAGGTTTCTGCATGAAATAGTGTTTTACACTAGTTTCATAGGATTATAAATTAATTTTACATAAACCTTTTAAATTCCCGAAAACCCACGAAATTCATAACTAATTCGATATTAATTGAAAAATTACGATTCCTTATCATTTTAGAAGTCCTAAAAATAAATTAATAGTTAAAATTATCAAACTTGCTGTTTGATTTAGTTTTTATAAAAGTTATTTTATAAATTTTGTTTAATTAACGTATAACTCGTAATTAGCGTAACTTTTTCGTTATTAATCCGTTTGACAAGTTTCTTACTTTTTCAGAATCTTCATGAGTCGTATTATTTTATAAAAATATAAAATAAATATATTTTTATACACTTTTGGACAGAAAGTTTGGGTGACCTTATTAAGTCTATTTTTAACCTTGTTTTTATATTTTACACTTTATAACATTACCACAAGCCTTATATTTTATTTATGACATAAGTGTTACATATAATAAGAGTCCATTAGTCCCTAATTATCCTCATATGTCCAAATTACCAAGTCCATGTTAACACTTTTAATCCTTAACTTTCATAAGTAACCTTTTTACTCCAAGTTTATACTTAGCCATTTTTACATATAAACCATAAGTGTACAAGTGTATTTCTTCCAACATGACTTTATTTTAGTGTTCAAGTAACATGATTAAAAGTCCATAATCAACATTAATATGTCATTTGCCTTTCTTTTACTTGTAACATATTATGTAACTTTATAAACCCTAATTAATACATAATCATTTTTATGCTTAACCAAGATGAAAATCACTTATGTTTCCATTTATAACATGATGACATTAAACATCATAAGATATATACAAAGTTGTACAGTAATTTATTACAACAAGTAAAAACTCCTTTTTACATGATCAAAATCCTAAATGGTGATTCAAGTTATAATAAAACTAACATATGCATTTAATGATAAATGTAATATCATAAAGAGTTCTAGATGACCTTATGGTGAATGAATATGATGAATAACACAATCTAAACCCTTGTTTAGACTAGAAACTAAAGCTTGCACAATATTAACCCTAGTTTTCCAAGTGAAGACCCTAACTTCTCTTTTCTTGATTAATGCTTGAAAATGGTTATATAACAACCCAAGAATTTTCATCAAATGCAAAAGTTATTTCACTATTATCATAATTGTACGGGGAAATTTTTTGCTTTATTACATTACTTGTATTGTCAATGTCTCAGTATGTCATAACTAAAGTAGATGAGCTCACGCAACCTATCTATGGCAATCCTGTCTTCATATATGTCAAGCAAACATCACAATATGTCAAGTCAATAATATCATATCCTTATTACAAAGTACATTATTCCTTCATGATACTATTGATCATCAGGTATTGTTCATGATACTATTGTTTCTTGATACTATTGGTACCACCTAATACTATTTGGGAAATATATTGTTCTTGGCTTTTTACATTTTCAATCAGGTAATGAGACGCAAACTTGGCATATGGAGTTTGAAAAGAAGACAAGTAGGGTAGGTCATGATGATATTTCATCATTATCGTTTTGTATAAAAAAATATGTATATTCATTATATATATATATATATATATATAAATATGTAGAATTTGGTTAAAGGTTGTCATGGTCTTTAAGTTGTTATGTCTAAGTCTTGGGATGGGTAATGTACCGAGATAAAATCTTTATAAGGAAAACTTTGGGCATCGACATGGGCATGGTTATTTATTTGAGCATAGACGGTTTCATGAAAATAATATAAATAGATGACTCTATTTCGCTGAATGTGCAATAATTACGGTTTTATCGCTACAAGTTCTAAAATATCCTTTTAGACACAAACGCAATAACTGTAATGTTCGCGTGCTATTTAGACTTCCTGTAACACGAAGTGATGTGAGTTTGCAAACTCTTGCGATACGAAATTTTCTTAAAGAAAGGAGAGATCTAAATTTTTGCGGGGTGCCACAGTCTCTCCAGGTTAGAAGATTTCATCCCGAAATCAAGGCGTTGTAGGAGATCGTGGATTTGCGAACAAGTGAGGGTATTTGTTCTTGAACTGGTATTCACATTTCCCTAAATGAATGTCTCGTCATCGGGACGAGCCAATACAACAAAACATTTGGAAATATATCCGTTGGACAGAATCTTAAATTATTTCCCTTCCCCCTTTTTGCCTTATAAATACGACCTCATTTCTCTCAAATCTTCAAACTTAAATCCCACTACAAAAAATATTTCAAATGGCATGTTCGCTTCCTCATACCGACTCCGAAGTCGAAGCCCTGGTGCAAAGATTAATTAACGAAGATAAGGGTCGTCAGGATGCGCTTTTGGAGTTAGCCTTTCGGTTTGAAGATTCATGCGCTGTCAGAGACGATCTTAGAAAAGCCTATGAGAAATGCACTGACATTTCTCAAGAGAGCCGTGCTTTGATTTGCACTTTCTTAAAAGAGAGTTCTGGAAATGATCACAAGCTGCATCTTTCCATGTATGGGAAGGCGTCACGGCTAGAGAAACACATGGGTGCTAATTGGCTTGGCTTCAAGAAAAGTACTCCACGTTGACTCGCGAGGTATAGGTTGTTCATCATCACAGGCTAATTGGATCTTACCCGAGAAAGGTTAAATCAACTTCTATGGCCGAAGAAGCTCTAAAGAGAACGTTTAGAAGGAGTTAGCATGACCAAAAGGGCAAAGAGGAGGAAGATTAGGCAAAAACAAGTTGAAGATGACAAATTCTTTTTAGAAATTTGGGGAAGGGTAGTGAGATATGACTCAGAGTACGAGTCATCGGATTAATGATTTGAGAATTTCTGTAACCATGTTGTTGTACTGCCTTGAATAAAGCATTGTTACCTTAAACTATGTACTTGTATCTTCACCTTTGCAAACCAACGGTTATTATGTTAGTAATCTAGTAAGTTCTAATGAATGCATTTGCTTTTTGTAGTATCACAATATTTCGTAAAAAAAATATTTGTTTCGTGACTGTTGCCTTGCCACAATACATCTTGAATGGAACAATTGAGTGATTCATGACTACTGGTCCCCACTAGTGTTATAAATGTGTTTTCGTTATAAATTCTGAATTGAATAATTGAGGGAACAGGATTTCTGTCCCTCTATAGTATCATAAAGTGGTTTAGGAATAGTATTACCAATTTACAAGCCTTTTCAATTCTCAAAATTATTATTTTATGAGATTAAATATCAATTCAATTTTTTTTCGGGATTGATTTACGAAGGGTTTGTAATTAAGAGTTAAATTTTTATGGGTATCGTAGTCTTTCCAAATGGAGTCTTTTGTTCTGAATTAGTCGTGCTATTCGAGGCATGGGTTAAGAAAAGACTAAAGTGGTGAGTAGGGCTCCACGGCTAGAAAGTGACGAACCGTTACTCAACTCTAATTATATATTACTTTGTCAATTCTCAATTTTATGTCAAAACGTAAAATAAGTTCTTTACTTAAATTTTCATTCGGCCTTTAGATTAAAATGTGTATCTCGTTCCTTGATTGCGATTGCTGTTCGTTGTGGTGGTTGTTATTTTAGTGTGCTAATTGGCGTGTGTTCCACAAGAGAGGACACCAGTACATCATTGTTAATATAGGGCTATTGTGCCTCTCGTCATTGTGGCGTTGGCGTGAAGTTTTATGGAAAAGTGCTTCGTCAACAGTGCGAGCGGGTTGTTTACTCGTTTTGTCTTGAGCATTCTAATTAATCTTATGTTGAATCCTCCAAAAGAATCATCGAACGTTTCATCTTTAACTTTGTTTCGTTTATGTAGGATTGAATCCTCATGATGTATTTTGATGAATCGTAGTCTTTCATAGTTTCTTTGAGTATTGTCTTTGAGGTGATGAATGAGTAAAATGTGTATGCGTTCAAACTTTCGTTATTACCTCAAGTACTATTGAGCATATCTCTGTGACCTAGCTCAATACTTAGTTGATCAGTATGTATACCTGGAGGTCTACTATTGACTCCTCTTTTCCTTGATTATTTGTTTGCGATTGTAAGCATTAGTTGTACAGAGACTCGTGATGTTTATAATATTGTCGTGTCTCCCAAAACCCTGGTGAATGCTGTCTAGGTTTTATATCTTGTATTTATGGTTTATTATCCCTTGCTACTTTCTACCACTCATGTGGTCCTCTGAAAGTTTATGTTCACCTTATGTGTTTATCTTACTACGTGTATATCGTTTCATATGATGGTGTGTATTATCTATGTGTAAAATTATTATCTTAGCGTATAAGTTATTTCGAATAATTGCTTTTGTTGGAAGTTTGGGTAGTGGTTGTGACTCGTCTTGCTAGACAGACTATGTCCATCCTAAATATTTTAAATCGATATTCATACACAACATCTACACACACGCCGCCCCTTTTTTCCTATATCTTTTAAGTTTCACTTTACTCACTCATTTATCTTAATTTTTCACCGCCACTTCATGGTTTCACATTTATCCTTATCTCCTCGAAATGTTAATTTCATTCCTAGGGGATTCCCATCGGAGATTTTCACTCCCGTTATGATCATAATCATCACATCGCTTATTTTACTGGTCTACCCGATGTGTTTCTTCTCACGCGGTGATGTATCCGTCGTTTAATATGCGTCTCATTCAATCGTTAGCTTCTAAGGAACTAGTTAGAAACTTACCTAAGCTTAAGTTTGATCCACATTTTTATGATCCTTGCAAAATTGGAAAACAAGCCCACGTTAGTCATAAAGCTAAGAACATAGTCTCAACAACTAGATGTTTAGAACTTCTCTACATGGATATTTTTTATCCATCCGTCGTGCGGAGTTACGGAGGAACAGGCTACACCTTAGTCACAGTAGATGACTACTCTAGGTATACTTGGATGTACAATATTTAGTAAGAAAATCCAAAACCAATTAGGATGTACAATAGTGTCAATAAGAACCGACCATGGTAGAGAATTTGATAATGAAGTGCAATTTGGAGAGTTTTGTAATGCCAATAGTATTACTCATAACTTCTCGGCTCTACGCACTCCTCAATCAAATGGCGTGGTTGAAAGGGAAAATAGGACACTTCAGGAAATTAGTAGAACCATGTTGAATGAGCAACCGTTTCCATAAAAGTTTTGGGGTAACGCTGTAGATACTTCAACATACATTCTCAACCGAATCCTAATTAGAGCCATCCTAGGAAAAACACCTTATGAACTCTTGAGAGGTAGAAAACCTACTCTTGACTATTTTAGAGTGTTTGGAAGCAAGTGCTTTATTTTATACACCATAGACTACATTACCAAGTTTGACCCAAAGTCATACGAATGTGTCTTTTTAGGTTACTCACAAAATAGTAAAGCCTACATCATCCTTAATAAACACACTAGGAAAATCGAAGACTCACTCAATGTGACATTCGATGAAACTCCTCCACCCTCTAAGACATCACCCTTGGTGGATGATGACTTAGATGAAGAAGAAGCTATTAGGGAAACCAAAAAGAAAAACCTAGAAAATGTTGTTGAGGATGAAACATTAGAGATTGACGAAATAGTCAATATTAAGGAATCTATGAACCATCCTTTAGAAAATGTCATAGAAAACCTTAATAAAAAAACCCTTAGGTCACAAGCCCAAAACCAAAGTAACTTCTTTTGTTTTATATCAACTATAGAACCTAAGAATGTGAACGAAGCTTTAGGAGATGAAAGTTGGATAGTCGCTATGCAAGAAGAATTAAATCAATTCATTGCTAACGATGTTTGGGAGTTAGTTCCACAACCTAAGAATATGACAATTATAGGAACTAAGTGGGTGTTTAGAAATAAGTTAGACGAGAACGGTGTTGTTTCTCGAAATAAGGGTAGGTTAGTTGCTCAAGGCTACAATTAATAAGAGGGCATCGGCTATGATGAAACTTATGCCCCGGTTGCTAGACTTAAATCTATTAGGATATTATTAGCTTATGCTTGCGCCTTAGATTTTAAACTATTCTAAATGGATGTAAAAAGTGCATTCCTAAATGGTTTTATCAATGAGGAGGTATACGTGGAAAAGTGCATTCCTGAACGGTTTTATCAATCGAGTGAGGCATACGTGGCAACAACCTCGTGATTCATTTGATTTTGAAAAATCGAATCATGTTTATAAATCTAAAGAAAGCTTTATATGGTTCCTTAAACAAGCACCAAAGCTTTGGTGATAGATATCTAAAAGCTTTTCTCTTATTAATAATGACATGTTAAAATGGGAATGGTACGATGAACACTCTTTTTACTAGAAGAAAAGTTCAAATCTCATCACCGTTCAAATTATATGTCAGATGACATTAATATTTCGGTTTGACTTGTCAAGACATATGTGGATGATTTTGCCAAAAATCGTGCATGGACGCTCTAGTTTCTTTATATACTTGAGTTGATCGAGGATGAGCATGATGGTGTGGTGAACTTAACTTCTTCCATTGGATTACAAATATTTAAAATGGATGATTGGTATCTTCTTTAATCAACTCTAAGTATTAAAGAAATGCTTAAGAAAATTTAGCTTTAGAAGATTTCTAAAACCAATGACAACAAACCCCATGTCCTTCGATACTAAACTCACGGAAAGACGAAGGAGTTGTGAAAGGGGGGGTCGTTAGATCAGAAATTACCAAGTTTTTTTAAAAAAACAAAATTCGGAAGGCATGATTAGGTAGTGTTTTATTTATACCTAACGGCAAGTAGGCCGATATCATGTTTAGTGTCTGCCTTTGTTGCCCGCTTCCAAGTGGCTCATTAAAAACTCACACCTTCTTTTAAAGCGGTTTAAGCGTATACTTCTGATACATTAAAGGCAACTACGCACTTAGATTAGAATTATGGGTTATCCTAAGGGGACCGGATAGTAACCGCAGTATATGCCGATATATGCAGATTCTGATTCATGCGGGAGGGAGGGAGATTATGTGGACCGAAAGAGCACTGGCAGTATTTGTACGTTCGTGGGATGTTGTTTGACATCTTTGTTCTCGAAGAAACAAACCGCTCTTGCTATATCCACTACCGAAGCCGAATACGTAAGCGCCAGAAAGACATGTCAACAAGCACTATGGATGAAACAAGCTCTCATCGACTACGACGTACGACTCGACGACGTTCCGATTATGTGTGACAACAAAGGTGCGATTGACCTTAGCAAAAACCCGGTGCAACACTCTCGTACCAAACACATTGAAATACGTTACCACTTTCCTCGTGATAATGTCCAGAAAGGACATATCTCAATCGAAAAAGTTCCGTCCGTCGACAACATCTCTGACATTCTTACTAAACCCCTTAAACGTGAATCGTTCAACTATCTACGTCTTGGTTTAGGAATGATGGAACACATTCTATAAATCTTATGAGTCCACTTCTCCTTCTTCTAGTTTTGATTCTAGTCCGTGTTCCATTTCGTGTCGTGACAACTTAATTACTTCATCCGAAGTACTTTAAGCATTTTTAATTCGCGAAATGCAAATTAAAACATCAATCCTCTTGGTAAAATTTTTGTCAAAAACTAAGTCCAAAACCCCTAGCTGAGGGCGGCCCCCACACCCTAGACGGCCCCCTAATATATTTGGGACCGCCAGGCGATATGGGACCGCCACCAGCAGAATTTGAACACTTTAAAAAATTTTAAAACACAAAAACAAACACCCCCTCTCATATCTGCAGCGACGAACACGAACAAAACACCCTAAAAACTCAAAATCAACCATTAAAACATAAATTGAAGATCTAATCAACACCTATAATCATCCACAACATCTTAAAGATCATCAATTATACGTCATTTCCTCTATTTTCTTTCAATTTGAGTCTCGGGTTCATGATGAACACAAAAATTAAAATTGGGGATTTTCTTTTTTTCTTTTGTTTTTGTACAATTAGAACTAGTAGGATACAATATATAACTAATATGCTTCCCGTAGACATGAGATTTGCATACATTTGTGAGTGTGACGAAAAATTGATTTTGAATCAAAACCCCAATTTTATTTTTAAATCACTCACGTTAGCAACATAATAAAATTGTTGTTATGCATCGTTAATACAACCTAAAAACATTTTCAAACACATGCATAATGATCTCATAAACAAATTTCGAGATACATAATTCATATGTATTTTTCGACTTGTTTCGATGAGCAAAATCAAATTAAGGAGCGTTTGGGTTAACTCTTAGGATTTTATTTTTAGGTCGAGTTAATCATTATTCCACATTTGTCACATTTAGGCACACACTAGAAATAATGTCAATTCAACAATACATGTGCAAGAAATTAAAATATGATCTTATTTGTTTCATTTTAGGTAACAATGCCTCGAATTACCGGACTAGATCATCAAAAGACTCGAAACTACATTCTCCACATATCAAATGAATTTAATCAACCCTTACAAAACATAATTGTCAATATTGAAAAATGGTACTTTCATGAGGGAAGGGTTGTGAGTCAAAATTTTGAAAATATGAGTCATATTCGTGCCAAGTTTGAGTCAATTGGTTTTGATTGGTTGTGAAACATTAACGAACAAATTGTACCTCGCTTTGTTCTCGAGTATTATAGTCAACTTACTTTTAACTATAATACTGAGGGTCATTTTATTGTCAACTTTGTCATTCAAAACAAGTCATTCTCTCTCACTCTTGAGGAATTCGGTCAAATCTTAAAACTCCCATTCAAAGGTCAAGCCTCTCATACCGACATGTGGTCACTTGACCACTTGTCAATAGGTGTTCCGAGTAAAGGTCGTTATAAGACCACTCTTCCCTATCCAAATGTAGTCAAGTATTTTATTCAAATTCCTCGACAAGGTCAAGCAACTCGTACCAAAAATAAGAAGACCATTGTCGGTGAAAACGAAATTTTAACCCGGGAGATTCAAACTCACATGAAATCTTGGGTTGATATTATTCGTGAAAACGCCATTTGTCTAGGAGGACATAAGGATCATGCCTTTATTTGTCTAGCATTTTTCATTCTCAAAAGAATGGAAAAGACTCGAAACAAACCAAAGGAACTTTTACCTTATGGAATTCTTTTGACTAGGTTATTCAAGCATGTTATGTTCGTCTCTCCTGAGCTAGCATTTGATCATTATCTCTCACATGATCGAGCCATGCATCCGCTCGCTCCTCATTATGAGCGAAAGACGCGATCAGATCAAGGCAAGAAAAGACCTCGTGAGTCAAATGCTAGCTCCTCCTCCACCACTCAAAATCATCCTTCCTCATCTCTTTTACTTGATCCCATAGTTGATGAAAATGATGATGAATCATTTCGCTCCAACTCTTCTTCTCCTTCCCAAAATGTCTCTTCTTCATCTAATGTTGTCCCTAGAGTCCTTCAAAACCCTCCTTATGAAAGTCACGATTTGAACACCTATCTCTCTGAAACCATAAATATCCAAACTCAACAACGAGAAGCTCACCGGGAAGGGTTAAGGTCAATTGGACAAGCCATGAAGGACATGATGAGAGGAAGACGAAAGTGAACATGTTTATCATGGTTTTGGAGATACTTATTTATATCTATATTTATTAAGTACATTATACTATAGCTTCTTTAATTCATCTATTAGGATTAGAACACTAAATGATGATTTTTGATTGCTAGGATGATCTTTTCAATTTTATCATCTTATTGGTGCTTTGCTTATTAGCAAATTCTATGAATATTGCATGCTTGTTTGCTAAATGATTTGTGTGTTAGTCTAGAATCATATATTCTTGCTTAGATTAATTAATTCTTGAATTGAGTAGATGCTGAAACCACCAGACTTAAAAAGGTGAAAAACTAGAAAATTTTCGTCTTTCCAAAAAAACGGCCCCATAAAGAACCAGCCCCCCACCCTCCCACCCCCCCAATTATTATGAAGACTGACTAGAGATATGGGACCGCCAACAGGGGGAAATGAATTTTTTTTAAGTTTGCCTCATTTTCTGCACCTTTGACCTTCTTATCTATAGCCTTAAGCTGGCATTTCCCTGTTTAGCTAAACCATATTTGGCATATCTATACCATGCTTTGCCAATTTATCCTATCTTTCCCATTATTTAAATCACCAAATTCTTATACTTCACCACCATCTTCATCTTCTTCAACCTCCTTTCTTCAACATCAATGTCTTGCTCAAACCACCATTCCAACTTTTCTAGAAAACCAAGAATGTCGGTAAGACAAGTTTGGAAAAGAAAAACATCCACTCCAAAATCATCTTCTACTCTTCAAAATGAATCACCTCCATTTCCTCTACATGCCCATCCTCAAACCTCCTCACCACCTTCCTACAACCCTCTAAGAGATGAAATGATCAACTTACTTCACAATATCTCCACCATTCTTGATACACACAACAATACCTCCAATGCTTACACATAAGCACCACTTTCACCACCACCACAACAAATCTATCCACCATCTCATGGTTAAGTTGACTTTCACTTAAGCTTTTTTCATTTTTCCGATACTCTAGAAACCAATTCCATTCCTTGAGAAATGAAATCAACTTCATTCTCTTTCTTCTCACCCGTCTCATACCTCAAACCCGCACTCCTCCAAACCATGCTTCACCAACCTTACCATTTTCTTACTTTAGTTAATCATTCTCACATGATTAACCTACCCTAATAATCGAACGACCAACTTTTGATTATGGCATCTACTATAATTCAAGATTTAACTAGTTTATGTTTTATGCCTTAATTTATGTTTACTTGTCTTGTAATGATCATACCTCTATTGTATTGATCTTTTAGGTGTTGAATGAAATTATCTTATGATTAACTTGCATGTATTGCTATGGTATTATCCTTAAAAGATATGTGTCTTGCACTTGTACCTCTAACCTTGTTTTGTAGCAAACAATTATCGTAAGATCGATCCCTTGGTGCCCCAAAACGAGAAGGAGCATACAACAAGGGGGAGTCTTGACATCGTAGATTTCTTTCTCACCTCTTTAAATTCAACGATCAACCTTTTTGAATTCGACAAAAAAGGGGAGAAATCGAATAAAACTCATTAATAATTTGTAACCTTTAATTTTATACAAAATGAGTTTATATTTTGTCATCATCAAAAAAAGGGAGATTGTTAATACAAATAATGTCTAAAAACGTTATTTATATTTTTCGACCTCTCATTGTTTTGATAATAACAAAATGTAAAAACGTTTACGATAAAAATAAACGTTCACAAATTATTAAGTGTGAAATTCCATTTCTAAGATTAGTGATCACTTAAGGTATGGATAAACAAAATCATTAAGCATGATTAGTGATCAAGAAAATATTTTTCTTAAACCTCACTTTTATTCTACAAAAATACATATACAAAATATTTTCTAATTAAAAGAAAAGTTTTATTAAAAACTTAAAATTTGAATTTCAAATTATTTCCCCTCCCCAAAATGGAAGGTTCCATAGCAGATACAACCTTCCCCACAAAAAGACAAAAACAGGAGTGTAGTCTACCGGCGGCTCCCTTATAGGCCTGGCGGACCCCAGATATATCTGGGACCGCCCTCAGTGATCGTTGGAATCTACTGGCTATAAATATTGCACTATTGCTGGCAGAAAAACAGACATCTTTGCATGAATTTTCTCACACTTCTTTCTCTCTCTAAAAACCTTCTTTCTCTCACTAAATATCTTGATCACTAACATCTCTTGATCTTGTTTCAAGTGATCTAATCTTATCTTCCTCATCTCATCTTTCCTCTCTATCAAGTGCAAGAGAAAAACACTCGTATTCGCCAAGAAACGAAGTGTTGATTAGTGATCTCTCCTTTCTTCTTCTAAGTACCAAATCTCTATTGTATCTATCTTGTGTATTTATGTGATTCGGATAGTGTGTAGATCCGATTGTGTAGATCTTGTGATTGTGTATATCTTGTGAAATGGTAGATTGGTTCTAGCTAAGATTAGGACTCGACATTTAGCTTAGTGTCGGAAAATAACATAAGCGACGTGTAAACGGTTTTCTCTGCCTAAAGGGAGCTTGTTGACATTGTGAAATCTTGAGTAGGATACTCGGGGAGTGGATTAGGGCGAAGAGGTGCTTCGTAGCCGAACCACTATAAAATCTTGGCGTCTTGGTTTGATTGTTCTTTTCCTTATCTCTTCATTATTGGTATCTTTGTTATATTGTCTTAGTTTAGATTGTTTTATTTATTGGCTCATATTGTTGATTGGTTAAACATACAACTCGAATTTAAATATTTTGAAAGCAAAATTTTAAAACGCAAACGAACTTGTAAACTATTCAACCCCCCCCCCCCCTTCTAGTTTCCACACATTCTACAATATTGTCATAGATTGGTTCGGCGTAAGTACAAAAAACAAATTAGCTAAATATGTTGTAGATAGAAATAGTAAAACGATCAAACAATGCAAGTGAAGATAAGCAGATTCTAAGGAGAGCAATAAGCAAGTTTAAACGCACATTGAGACCATTCACCAAGTAAACTTAACGAAGAGCTTGTTAGTGTTTCTCATTCTCCTTCAAGACCATTTCTTATTTCACAACATTTGAGGTCAGGCCAATTTCCAGATTTGTTTTTCATCACCCCCATATCAATTAGCTTCAAGAAGTAATCAGCGGCTTTGAGCCTCATATGAAGATGTGCCTCTACGTACAGGGGCTGGCAAATAGAAAATAATGCATCAAAGAGCAGTACTGAGTTCTCCACTAAACCATCATCTCGACATGTTTCAAACGAGAGTTTTTCAATATTGGTAGCCGAAAACAGGACCGTTGTTCTCACATCATCAATGTTGAATGGCACTAAAACATCATCTTCAAAACTTCGTATTAAAATGTTAAACTTGCTTGATAAGTTGAGGTATTCCCTTAACTTAAGAAAGAACAATTGATCGATGGGCTTATTCACCACCAGAGTTAGCTCAATTTTCCCGGGAGCAATGGTTGGAAACAAGAGACTAGGCATTCCAAAGCCTCTGTACTCGAAATAAAGTAATCTGGGAGCATAAACTTGTACTGTGATTGACATGGATGGACTCAATATTATTTTCAATCTCTGCAACCAATTAGATCTGATATCCAAACTTCTCACCCTACACGGCATGATATTAAGGGTTAAACTCTCAAGATTAGGAAACTTGGTATTGATAATGTTACACAATCCATCATAATCAATGGTCACACCACGTAAATGTATGTCTCTTAAGCTCCCTATTGAATCTATAATGTATAATTCAGGCATAGAATTTCTCCTTGATGTCTCGTATAAAAGTGAAAACAGATGCGAAACATCATAAATTTCTAAACTCGCTTCATCATAATCGCTGCTTGGAGCTATTTTTAACTCTTGAAGATAAAGGAGGTTATTTACCTTTATTTTATCTAGGCCTTCTGGAAGTCTAAGGTTGATCTTTTCAAGTAACTTGCAGGTAGATAATAAGTTATGAAGCACCTCTTCATGACTTAAGTGCACATCAAGCAACTCTAGCACTCGCAAGTTCACGCAAACGATCAAAGGATTGCTACTAATGTGAAGGGGGTAGTTCTTCTTGAGAGGGCGCTCCATGTGAAGGGAAAAATCGAGTTTTAAACTTAATGTATTTAGGTTCTCACTTGAGAATATCTCACCTGGCAAAGTAAATGAAGCAACGTCATCAGCGACTGTGAGGCAAAGCTCCTTAAGAGAACTTTTGGAAGCTACACGCTTAATAAATTTTTCAACACGAATAGCGGACTTGGCTTACGGATGCCAAAATGAATATCACGTATTATAATTGGTATGTTATCCCAATGATACCTTCGTATAGTCCGTCTGATATACCTGAAGTACCTTCTTTGTTGCTGTTTAGTTAGAGACTTACTGGATTGGCAAAACCTGAGAGTGGGGATCGTAGACCAAGTGTGTAGCCATGACTTAGACAAAACGCAGGTGCGGGCTGCATCTTTTGCCGGCAACAATGCTTGTATATGATGAATCAACTCAGGTACATCTTCTAGTTGTCGTCGGTAGGTCAGTCCCATTCTCTTCACTTTCTCCATCTGTCACAGGAATAACAAAAGAAAATGAACAAGATGGTTATGTTCAAGATACAAATAACTGACAATTCTGTTTAGTTAAACAGCTTAACCTATAAATAATTAGAATAAGAGTTGTTGTCTAAAAAGACGAGGTCGAGGAACACGTTGATATAGCCACAGGAAGAAACCTCAACATCTTTGCATCTAAGCTAATAGAGTGAAATTTAAACGACGAAACAAACTTTGCATAAGGGGGGTGTTTGTTTTAGCTTTTATAAGAAGCTTATTAGCTTATATAGCTAAAAGAAGTTCACGGAAGTGATTAGATAAGATCCTTGGTTTCCTCACAAAAGTGTACCCGTAATAAACTTTAAGCTTATAAGCTTATATGGGGGTTTCAGTAAGCCCATAGGCTTATACGAGAGGTGTTACAGCTACTTTCGAATACGTCTTTGGTGGTCATTTTACCGTCATAAGCTTAGGGGTTGTTTGTTTCAGCTTATATGTAGGCTTATGAGCTTATGTGATTTCGGCTTATATTTCATATGCCTCAAATTTTTGGCTTATTTTTAGACTTGTGGGCTTATATATGTTTATTACGATATGATAAACTTATATAAGCCTATAAATCCCAAAGTAAGCCAGAGAATTGGGGCTTATGAAATATAAGTTGAATTCAAATAAGCTAATAAGCCCACATATAAGCCGAAAGAAACACATCCTTAGTAGACATAGCCAAACAAGTGTTTATTAGGCATAAGCTGCTTATATGTGTTTAAGCTTATATTGGGCTTATGAGCTTATTTGGTTTTGGATTATTTTGATACTTATGGGTTTATATAAGCTTATATGGTATGATAAGTTTATATAATAAGCTCATAATAAGAGTTGGAAAATCTTAAGCTTATGCAATATAAGTCCGAAGTCAAAAAAATCTTGACAAACACACCCTAACCTACCTACCTCGCAAACGCTTGCGTCTAAGCTTGTTTTAATTATTCAGTCTAGGTGGTGTTTGGGTAAACTTAGAATGGTTTCTTAATATGTATAAAAACATGCATAAAACCATGTTTTAAAAACATCCATAAAATATGCGTATAAAAATGTGCATAAAAACATCTATAAAAACATGCATAAGCGTGCATAAAAACATATATAAAAACATATATTAAAACGTGTATAAATACATTTATAAATACGTGTATAAAAACTTGTATAAAAACGTGCATAAAAATGTGTGAATAAAAACGTGTAAAAAACCATGTATAAAAATGTATATAAAAACGTGTATAAAACCATATATAAAAACGTCTATAAAAATGTGTGTATAAAAACGTGCATAAAAACGTGTACAAAAAACTCATAATAAACGTATATAAAAAGGTATATAAAACCATATATAAAAACATGCATAAAAGGGTGCATAAAAACGTGTATAAAAATTTGTATAAAACGTGTTAAAAACAGTATAAAACGTGATAAAAAAACTGTATGAAAATATGTGTAAAGTGTGTGTATACAAATGTGTATAAGAACATGTATAAAAACATGTATATAAATGTGTATAAAACGTGTATAAAAATGTATATAAAACCATGTGTAAAATGTGTGTAAAAAACGTGTATTAATTTTTAAAATAACTTGAAAATATATTTTTGTAACATAACCAAATTTTGAGTTAATTACAAACAGCCGTTACTATAAAGGACTAACGTTGCTGTTAATGTTTTACAGATTCTGCACTTTATAAGAATAAAAGTAGCAGCTGCACTATTAAGATTTAAGTAGCAGACTTGCAGCACTTGCTGTCTGAAAATAAGGAGAATAAAGATGAAACAAAAATTGAAAGGTTGGAAGTTTATTTCTCAGCTTCAATAAAAAACTTCCTATTTATAGGCTTACAAGAAACATAGTTTATAGAACTCTTTCTTTGCCTCAAAGTATTCTTAATAGCTAAGTTTTCTTGATAGATAAAGAGCTCAAATATCTAAGTAAGAATACATCATTTAGTAAGAATACAAATATCTAATATCCTTAAGAGTTAAGGATAACTTATGTTTAATTCCATAACAAGTAAGGAATAAAGGATGCTTCTAGTGAAGTATCCTCATGACTAAGAGCTCTTAGGAGTTAAGTTTCCTTAGTGGCTAAGTATACTAAATATTAAACAACAAATCTTAGATACTTCAACACTCCTCCTTAAGATTGTTGTTTGATTTCATAATCTGAGCCTTGAAGTAATTTAGCTTCTTTCCGGTAATCGACTTTGTAAGCATATCCGCGAGTTGAGTTTCAGACGTGCAATATTTGACTTGACTTCTTCATTCTTCTCAAGCTTCTCGAATGCATATACTTAGATTGGATATGCTTTGTTCTTCCATGTTGCAACAGGATTTTTCGCTATTGCTTAACAGACTTGTTTATCGCAGAAATTGCGTTGGACCTTCCTGAGTAGATTCCAAATCGGACAACAACTTTCAGAATCCAGATAGCATGATTTACAAGCACCCCGCGACTGATATATATAATCCTCTGCAGGAGGGAAAAAAAGTTGGCACAACGCTTTCTTTTTGGAGGTACCAACAAAATACACCCGAACCAAGAGTAAAAATAAACCATAAGTACCTTCGAATCAGCAATTCTTCCCGGCCCAATCACTAATCATCATATTCCCCTCAAGTTCCCACTTGTTCTTCGAACATACTTTCCAAGATCAAAGAAAACTTTCACATTTCTTAAACTCTCTTTGCAGCTCCCAAATCAAACAGACGGTTCCCATAAACCTTGATAGGAAACTGGCCGGCAAGGCGAGGCTAAAATTCAGGTCTTGATATATTTTAAGTATATCGGCTCCCAACACTACGTCTAAATCGATTTGATTTGCAAGCTTCTATTCCATCGTCTTTGGACAACTTGCACTTGTAGACTAGTGGTGAAGTAACCTCGTTTGCATTAGAACATCTTAGATTTTCTTGAGCATATCCCTAGCATACTTTCGTTGAGAAATATGACCACCGTTAGGTAGATTTTTTCTTATTTCTATTCCCCACCCCAAAAAATAGGATAACTAAGTCCCATATCTGACATATCAATCTTGAAGTTCTTTAAGCTGGTTCGACAATTCTAACATTTCTGAAGGGGCTAACCGGTATGGAGATCTAACAACTGGCGATGCGCCTGGAATCAGATCAATGCGAAATTCTATCTCTCGCACAAGAGGTAAACCTAACAGATCGTCTGGAAATACCTCAGGGAAGTCTCGGACAACACGTATGTCATCAAGCTTTTTCTCATCAGCCTTGATACATGCAAGTGAACCAAGATCCTTTTCCGGCCTCTCGCCTTGAACTTCAAGAATCTTGCCATTCGGAAGAGGAATACGGACAATCTTCTCATAACAATCGATGAGAGCTCGGTGGTATGCCAACCAATCCATTCCAATGATAACATCAAAGCTTCCTAGCCGGGTTGGCAACAAGTCTATTTTGAACACGTGATTTAACAAGACTAAGGTGCAACTACGTAAAATGGTATTGGTGCTAACGACTTTTCCGTCTGCTAACTCTACTTCGTAGCTAGTGTTTAGAGTGGCAGGGGCAATATTAATAAAATGCGTAAACGCAGAAGATACAAAACTCTTCTCAGCACCGGAGTCAAAGAGAATACAAGCGTAGTGATCATTAAGAAGAAACGTACCCGTGACCACATTCGGATTCTGCTGTGGATTTTCAACCACCACGTAAGCTCTCCCACGAGCTCTATCATTTTGCTGGTTCCCTGCTTTCGGACACTTATCCTTGAAATGTCCTTTCTCTCCACACCCGAAACATGTCACATTTTGCAGGAAGTCATTACCTGCACCCTGAAGCCTAACTCTACAATCCTTCTCCATGTGACCTAATCTTTGGCATCTCTGGCACTTTTGAGGACACGGTCCATGATGATGTAAGTTGCACCGATTACATTTTGGTAAATTTCCAGCATAAATCTTTCCTCCAGCTGGGGCTGCAGCATATGCCCTGACATTTTCCTGTCTCCTGTTTTGTTGCTGGTGATGATTGTTGTTTCGGTTGCGGTTATTGTTGCTGTTGTGGTTGTTGTTGTAGTTATGGTTATTGTTATTGTTGTTTCTCTGGTTGTCTTCCCATTTCCTTTTATTGCTTTCCCCGATTCTTGCAGCCCTACCCTGAACTGCTTGCTCGACCAGTTCACGGGCCATGTTGATTGCCTCATGCAAGGTCGCAGGCTTTGAAGAAGTGATGTTTCCTTTGATTCTTTCAGGAAACCCACGAATATACCTTTCAATCTTCTTCTTTTCAGTAGGCACCAATTCATGACACATCAAGGCCAGTTCGTGGAAACGATTGTTGTAAGCTTCAATATCATCTCCTTTCAGAGTCAGAGTCCAAAGTTCTTGTTCCATCCTTTGGATTTCAGTTGCTGGGCAGTATTCAGTGGTCATCATAGCTTTCACGTTGCTCCAGGGGATCTGATTAGCATTAGCAAGTCCCAAAGTCTGAACATTTCCGTTCCACCAGGTTAGAGCACGACCCTCGAACGTGCACATAGCAAACTTCACTTTGTCATCTTCAGCACATTTGCAAATTTCAAACACTTGCTCCATCTTTTCGAACCAACGTTTCAGTCCGACTACACCTTCAGTCCCCTTGAAAGAGTGAGGCTTGCCATTCATAAATGTCTTATACGAACATCCATGCATCTCTGGTACAACAGTTCCTCCAGTATTTGTTGATCCGGATCCACCAGTATTGTTTGAGTCAGCTCTAGTCTTTTCGTATTTTTCAATGGCTTTGGCCACACGCTTTTCCACTATCTTCCTAACAGATTTCTTCTTAAATCTCCTGGGCGGCATGATTCTGGCAACACAAGTACACAATTCGTTGAGAATTTGTAAAGGTATGCAGAGTCATGGCACATGGTAAATAATGGAGAATGATATAAATAATCATAAATTAATCAGGATAGTCGATATTTATATAATTGATCGATAGAAATAGATATTGATATGTTCTTCTTCATCTAATCATCTGTCAGCTCTCTTATTACTCCTATCTCTGCTTCGGTCTATCCCATTCCTACTTACTGATCACCTTCGTTCCTTTCTTCTTCTCCCCCTACCCTTCTATTCCCCTCTCTCTCCTCTTCTCACTTCGCTATTATCTCTTTTTTTTTTTATCTTCCTTTTCTATCTTCCTATCCTTCAATCTATAACTCTCTTCTCTATCTTAATTCTCTCTCCTCTATTCGCCCTTCAGAAGTCTATCTCCTTCTTCCTAACTATCTACTCTCTTCTTCTATCTTTCTATCTTCTTCATTCTACTCTTCGAATTCTTGTCTCCTGCTTCTATCTGGCTCCTATCTCTAATCTGTCTAATTCTCCCTTACTATCTATCATTCTATCTGTCTAATCTTCAGTTCTTAACATTCTACCTCTCATCTTCGTGGCCTTACCTATTTCTCTCATAACTGGTCGTATTCTTCTTCTTCCTCTTCTCTCTAACTCTTCCTTACCTGGTCTAAAATACTACCTAACTTCTTTCATCAATCTAGTCTTCTAAAATTCTCTTCTATCTGTCTTCTCATCCTATCTTTCTTCTTATATCTACTACTATCTCCATCTCTCATTCTGTCTATCTACTACTTCTTCACCTCACATCTTCTACTTACTATCTTTCTTCTCTCCTCTGTTTTCTATCCTTCTATCGCTTCTTCTTCTTCTATCTAACTAATCTCTTCTTCATCGACTTCTTCTGCAGTCTCTGGTCTATCCCCTAAACTCTTTTCCCTCTACTCTCCTCTTTTCCCTACATTCTATCTAAGGCTTCTTAATCTTCATCTTCAATACCTTCATCCTCATATTCTAGTTCATAGTCTGATCCATTATCTGTCTATGTCTCTTTCTTCTTCCCTACCCTTCTCATAGTCTCATCTTCTGTTCTTTCTATCTTCTCTTCGTACTTACTTCATATAAAATCTACTTTCCTATCCGTGTCTGGATTCCTCTATACTCCTTTCTCAAATTCTTCTAATTCTTCTTTCTATTCCTTCTCTCCTATCCTCCTAACTTCTTCTTCCATCTCCATACTCTTCTACTTCTCTCCTTTCTTCTAATCTTCTTCTCTAGTCATAATCTTCTCTTCTAACTCTTCTTACTATCTTTCCTAATCATTCTATTCCTCACTCTTCTTCCTTCTGAAATTCTGTCTTCCCAGGCAGTCTATCTTCGTATCTAACCATTCTGTCTTCGTTCATCTCTCTGTATCTTCTAATCTTCATTCCTTCTTCTTCACTACTTCTGCCTAATCTTCCCTTCTGTCTATCTCTCTACTCTCGCTTTCTTCTCTTCTTCCATCTAGATCTATCTTCTTCATTAATATTGCTTCTCTCAATTCTTTGCTAGATTCTTCCTTCCTTCGATCATCACTTATTCTATCTTTCTTCCTCCTCTTCTTCCTATCTTTTTCTTCGTCTTTCTTCCTCCTTCTTCTTTCCTTCTGCTGTCCTCTTCTATCTGGTCATACTTCTATCTCGTATACTTCTTCCCTCCTTCTTCTTCTACCTATCTTTCTATTCTAACTCTCTATCTGTCTCTCTAATCTTTCTCTGTTCTTCTTCTCCTAATCTTCTATCTTTCTCTCCTCTTCGATTCTCATTCTACTGATCTTCATTCTTCTCTTCTTCTCTTCCCTTGTCTTCTACTCTCTCTAATTCTCTCTCTCAATCTTCTATCTCTCTTACAAACTACCATCTCAAACTATTCCCTTCTTCCTTCCTGAACTATCATTCTTCTTCACTCTATCTCTTCTCTTTCTCAACTTCCTTCTTCTGCTTCTTCTTTCTATCTTCCTAATCATATCTCTATCTATCTTCCTATCCATTCTCCTACCTTCTTCTTCCTTCTTCTTCAATCTACTTCATTTCCCACGTTCTATCTGTCTCTATCTCACTCTCACCTTTCTTCTACTGTCTCTATTCCCTCTTTCTTCCTTCGTCTACTGCTAATCTTTTCGTATCTGCTTCTATTCTTCTACTATCTTCTTCTTTCTCTAGTTCCCCTTCCTTCTCAATCACTCTCTTCATCTACTCTCTAAATCTTTCCTTCTAAGTCTTCTCCTATCTTTCTTCCTACTCTAATCTGCTATCATATCTCTTCTATCTTCATCTACTATTCTCTTTACCTTCTATTCTTCCTTCTCTATCTCATTCCCTTTCTTCATCTAGTATCTTCTTCTTCTCCTCACTCTCCATGTCCTTCTATCTGTCTTCTCGTTCTCTTCGTTTACTTCTTCTCTCTTCTTCCTCTCTCTCTAACTTTTCATCTTCTTTCTGGTCTCTTCTATCTTCTACTATCTCTCTACGCTATCTCTATGATTTTCTCTTTCTTCTCTTAACCTGATCTTCGTCTTCTTCATCATCTTCTCTTCTTCTTCTTCCTCCTCCTTCTTGTCAGCTTTTCTCTCTACCTATCCTTCTATTCTCTTCCTTTTTCCTACTTTGTCTATCAATCTCTTCTCTTCTTCCTTTTTTCTGTCTTTCCCACTCATGTCCCTCTGTCTTCTTCCTATATCTGGATCTCTCATAGTCTTCTTTCTTCCTACTTCATTAGCTATCGTTCTCTTCTCTCTCTCCATTCTATCGTTCTACTTCTCTCTCTGACCTTCCTTCTTCCTTCTTCATCAATCTCTCTTTCCCATTGTCTTACCTATCTATCTTCTTCTTTCTCCTTCCCATTCTTCTAATCATACACTATCCTACTCCCTATCTCTTCTACCTTCCTTCCATGTCTTCTTCTTCTTCTATCTCTGTCTCTACTATCTTTCTGAGTTCTATTCTGACGTCCTTCCTCCTTCTGCTTTCTATCTCTCATACGTTCTATCTACTCTATAATCATTAAACTACTCTCCTATTCCTCTTCTTTGCGAAATTCTATCTCTCGCACAAGAGGTAAACCTAACAGATCGTCTGGAAATACCTCAGGGAAGTCTCGGACAACACGTATGTCATCAAGCTTTTTCTCATCAGCCTTGATACATGCAAGTGAACGAAGATCCTTTTCCGGCCTCTCGCCTTGAACTTCAAGAATCTTGCCATTCGGAAGAGGAATACGGACAATCTTCTCATAACAATCGATGAGAGCTCGGTGATATGCCAACCAATCCATTCCAATGATAACATCAAAGCTTCCTAGCCGGGTTGGCAACAAGTCTATTTTGAACACGTGATTTAACAAGACTAAGGTGCAACTACGTAAAATGGTATTGGTGCTAACGACTTTTCCGTCTGCTAACTCTACTTCGTAGCTAGTGTTTAGAGTGGCAGGGGTAATATTAATAAAATGCGTAAACGCAGAAGATACAAAACTCTTCTCAGCACCCGAATCAAAGAGAATACAAGCGTAGTGATCATTAAGAAGAAACGTACCCGTGACCACATTCGGATTCTGCTGTGGATTTTCAACCACCACGTAAGCTCTCCCACGAGCTCCATCATTTTGCTGGTTCCCTGCTTTCGGACATTTATCTTTGAAATGTCCTTTCTCTCCACACCCGAAACATATCACATTTTGCAGGGAGTCATTACCTGCACCCTGAAGCCTAATTCTACAATCCTTCTCCAGGTGCCCAAATCTTTGGCATCTCCGACACTTTTGAGGACACGGTCCATG
Source organism: Tanacetum coccineum (assembly GCA_026074375.1). Lineage (NCBI taxonomy): Eukaryota > Viridiplantae > Streptophyta > Magnoliopsida > Asterales > Asteraceae > Tanacetum > Tanacetum coccineum. The sequence continues at coordinate 30,131 of BQNB010044420.1, forward strand.
ATGATGTAAGTTGCACCGATTACATTTTGGTAAATTTCCAGCATAAATCTTTCCTCCAGCTGGGGCTGCAGCATATGCCCTGACATTTTCCTGTCTCCTGTTTTGTTGCTGGTGATGATTGTTGTTTCGGTTGCGGTTATTGTTGTTGTTGTGGTTATTGTTGTTGTTGTGGTTGTTGTTGTAGTTATGGTTATTGTTGTTGTTGTTTCTCTGGTTGTCTTCCCATTTCCTTTTATTGCTTTCCCCAATTCTTGCAGCCCTACCCTGAACTGATTGCTCGACCAGTTCACGGGCCATGTTGATTGCATCATGCAGAGTTGCAGGCTTTGAAGAAGTGATATTTCCTTTGATTCTTTCAGGAAACCCACGAACATACCTTTCAATCTTCTTCTTTTCAGTAGGCACCAATTCATGACACATCAAGGCCAGTTCGTGGAAACGATTGTTGTAAGCTTCAATATCATCTCCTTTCAGAGTCAGAGTCCAAAGCTCTTGTTCCATCCTTTGGATTTCAGTTGCTGGGCAGTATTCAGTGGTCATCATAGCTTTCACGTTGCTCCAGGGGATCTGATTAGCATTAGCAAGTCCCAAAGTCTGAACATTTCCGTTCCACCAGGTTAGAGCACGACCCTCGAACGTGCACATAGCAAACTTCACTTTGTCATCTTCAGCACATTTGCAAATTTCAAACACTTGCTCCATCTTTTCGAACCAACGTTTCAGTCCGACTACACCTTCAGTCCCCTTGAAAGAGTGAGGCTTGCCATTCATAAATGTCTTATACGAACATCCATGCATCTCTGGTATAACAGTTCCTCCAGTATTTGTTGATCCGGATCCACCAGTATTGTTTGAGTCAGCTCTAGTCTTTTCGTATTTTTCAATGGCTTTGGCCACACGCTTTTCCACTATCTTCCTAACAGATTTCTTCTTAAATCTCCTGGGCGGCATGATTCTGGCAACACAAGTACACAATTCGTTGAGAATTTGTAAAGGTATGCAGAGTCATGACACATGGATATAATGGAGGAATGATATGAGTAATTATTATATAAATCAGATATCGATATTATATAATTGATCAATAGAAATAGATATTGATATGTCAAAAGATAGACGTAAGAGATCGAATTTAAACCAAGTATTATATATATAAGAATATATATAATGCAATAATGACAATAAGAAAAGTAACTAAGGATCAAGGAATACGCGCGCGTGGATATCAGATAGCGATGAAGGATTCTGTATTTAAAAATGAAAGAAAATAAAACCTTTAAACTTTGTGGTTATAGACTAGGTTTTGAAAATGACCCAGTTCCCTATAACCTTGGCTCTGGTACCATCTGTAACACCCCTAAAATCAGGTAGCAGCGGAATGGTAACAATGGGGTGCTACGTCAAAGTACAACAATCAAGATATAGGAAACGACCTTAAATGGACGTTTTAAGATAAGATTTCATTCGATGCCATAGCAAAATATCAGAGTTCATACATTAGGTCCCATATGTTTTAAAAGTCATAAACATTTCCACATGCGTTTTTAATTAAACAAAAGCTTCATACTACCAAAAGGTGACTTAAGTTTTTATAGATAAAAGTTGCATCGAATTTAAATAAACACAGAATCCATCTTCATTGATATCCATCACGGCTCCCATCCAAGCTTATACCTTAGGACCTGAAATTAAACATGCTAAAAGTCAACACAAAGGTTGAGTGAATCCATAGGTTTGTCGGTAAAAGAGTGGACCACAAGATTTAAGTAATAGTAGACCATGAATCATATTCAGTAGTCCAAAAACAGGTATTATTGCACTAAGCTCATGACACCGAACCTTAACACGTAATAAGTAATCGTAATATATGCCCCACGCAGTAAAAAGGATGATGCCAAACAACCAACGTATTATTCAAATGTTAAATGCACCATGAGTCAACTTGTGACCCCAAAGAAAGGTGGGGATTGTCAGTCCCGATAGATCTATCCACAACACTCGCGCTTACTAATATAGCAACTCACGGTTCATGATAAAAGGGGACTTAGTGGCAAGGGTACTTAGGCAATAATATGATCACGAAATAGCATACAGTTTTAAAACACTTGTGTCCGTAGTAAAACAAGCATGTAATTCCACCCCATAGAGTTTGTAAATCAAGTAGATAGAAATGGGGTTAGGAACTTACCTCGAGTGAATGATAATCAACAAGTATTCACAATAGAAAAATGCGTCACGAAGGAATCCGAATGCAACCTAATCCAATATAGGTCGACCGAAAACAATGATGAAACAATTAAAAGAAGAAATGTGGGGTTGAACTCACCTTAGAAGTGAAGTGAAGAATACGACGGGGGCCGAATGATGAAAACCGCGTCACTGAAATATCCGCAAGCAACTAAGTGAGATATCGGTCCGAATAAGTACTAAGTACTATGAATAACTAATGCGTATAAAATTCTATATAGCAACATCACCATCTAATCGTTTTGTGAAATAATGATTAAAACGCATTTGATAAATAAATGCATGTATTTAAGGCTCGTTAATAATCGCTTAAACTTAGTTCAATCGCCTTTGTAAAATAATATTTATAAAGTTTAAAACGAATATAAATATTATTTAAGTATTTCCAAAATGTTTCACAAATTTTTTTATTAATGACGAACCAACACTATTCATCTCAGGAAATAGTGCACAAGTTAAAAAATAATGCGTAACTTTCTCGTTTTAAAATAGCCCGGTCTTACGTTTCTTAGTCCACCTTTCCGTATTAAATTAAGTTATCAAATTTGGCTTTTATATTTTAGTCCTCTATGAACAGGATTTCACAGTTCATATATGATCACCAAAAAGTTTTTGTTATGTTTAATATTGTAATAAACTTATATTTTATAACTTAGAAATCGTAAAACCCGTAAATGCGTATCTCATTCGTTATAGCTCCGTTTTTAGCGATTCTTTCGAGTACGTTCTCGTAATTAAAAGTTCTATTTATTTATGATGTTTTCCAAAAATAAATACCTCTGATGAACGGTAACTTTTTATAAAATTATTTTTATAAAAGTATTAATTATCGTAAACTCGTAATTAGCGTATCTTCTTTGTTATAAATTGGTTTTTCGAGTTCTTTACATGCTTGGAATCGTTATGAATTGTACTATTTTTATAATCTATAATATCCATGCCTTAAAATCGAACTTAAACAACCCCCGTTTTTGAATATTTTGTAAAAATAGGTTTTAAAACTTGATTATGTAACTTTTTATTTAATCACTTGTTATAAGTCCTCCATAAGTCTTATATATCGCATGTCTTGTCATCATATGTCCAAGAGTCCATGGTAACAAGTCCTTAACAAACTTTTAACTCATAAACTTTATTAAGTAATTTTTACTTACTTGTTTATACATACTCTTTTATACACTTAAACCATCACGGTATAATACTTATACTTCCTTTATAAAATGATAATAATAACCACATAACATATGAATAAGTGTACAAAATCATAATCACAAGTAAAAATATGTTTTACATGTTTAAAACATCCTAATGGTGATTTTGCTACATAGAACATATAGAGGCATAAAATGATAAATGTAAAGTTATAAAGAGTATTAGATAACCTAGGATGATTAATATTGATAACCGAACAAAATCCAAACCCTATTTAGATGATAAACCAAAGCTTGCACCACGTAGAAAACCCGTAACTTTTTAAAAAACCCTAAGCTTTCTCTTTTTTTTTTTTTTTTTAGGTTTTGGCTAGTGGAATAATTTTGTCCTTGCTTTAAACCTTTAAAGGCTTAACCCACCTTTAAACCTCTAGGTATGCCTTAGATATGATGTAGATCACTTATGAATGTTGTTAATTAAAATATTTTATAGATTGTGTAAGGGTTTTAAGGTGAGTCGTGGTAGGAAGCACCAAAAGAGAGAAAAAGGGGTTGTTTTCACCTTATGAATGGAATGTGCATTTAATCTTTAGTTGGCTAGCTGAAATATACTCCAAGGACTTGGTTGAGATCAAGACTAGATACATAATAGACATGATGAGGGAAATAAGGAAGAAAAATAAGCAAACACTATTCACAACATCATGTTTTAATTAGCTATATGTTGTACAAGACTTTTAGAAGATTTTTCTCTCGCAAGAATTTTAAGCTATCAACTCATAACTTTTGCATCCATATTCAATCCCGGCCCTATATTGATATCTTGATGAATTTTGAAAGTTTTGGTAATTAGGTATAAAAGTGGTATTTGTTGAACGTAGGAAATGTTTAGGTGTTTCTGGGTAACCAAAATGTATTTAATGCGAACATAAACTATTACGTAACCAATAAAAATAAAAATAATAAAAAGTTGATTAATTTACTTTTGAGTAAAAATAATATATGCTTCTTTATGCAAACTTTTAATTCGTTTGGTGTCCATTTTACGTAAATGTTGATTTTTAACTTACGCGATTTAACTTTAACTATTAAAATTAAAAGTAAACGCGTGCGAGAATAGAAATAAATAGTGGATTAAATAGCGTCTTAAATGACCTGAAAATACAGAATGTTACAACAAATCCCCTCTCAAAAGAAAGAAATTCGGGAGCGATCAACTCACGAGAATCCCATAACCAATTAAAGGCAAAAATACTAGTCCTTTGTAATTCTTCACTGATGACAAAGTGACCATAACAATGTTGAACTGCCTGTATGAACCTAAAGGTTTTATTTTGCTAATCAATGATACTGGTAGGATACTCCCGGAGCTGGATGTCATAAAAAACACAACTAATTTCTTCAGTTAACCCCATCACCCCGCTGTTACTGACATCTTCAGTGACTGATTGATGATTCAGCCCAGAATGGAATCTTCAGTCTGTAGCACCCCTCTTCCTCCACTAAAGAAGTTGGATAGTGCTAAACCTATTTCTGGACCAAAGACTATCAAATCAATTTTGAGGTCAAAATCTACATTCAAAGCTGAAGCTTTAAAAGGAGTCATAATAAATAAACCATCCTCAGCTCCAGCTAAGGGTAACAAAATCTCTTCAGCTTTAAAATTTCACTCAGCTCATGCTGGAAACTAAAGAGTGTGAAAATTAAAGATAATCCTCCCTTAGCTATTGTAATAAAAGAACTAAATGACTTAAAATTACAATTTAGTTAGAATCAGTCATCCCACTCCAGAAATAATCAACCACAACAGGTCTTACAAAATGCACTTCAAAACAAATACAAAACATAATTCAAAAAGAGTTATGAGCTGTGTAGCCTAAATTGTGTTGAATGAGTTGGGTGGAGGAAAACAAAAAAAAATTAATCAGTCATCTATCTCAGAATTGTTACTAGGTTCTATTTTGCAAAAAGTTGAGAGAACTGAGCACGAATCTAATGACCATTTGAATCCATTTTCCACCATGAACATGTCTCAGCATCTCAAAAGTCTGGGTAGAGCTTCTTCAAGATCTAAAATCCTAAGACCATCAAAACGCTTCTTTTCACCTTGCACACACTGTGGTTGTATAAATCATATCTCTAATGAATATTTATACTATCACATATGTGGATTATTTGGAAGTTATGACCATGACATAAATGGTCATAAATAGAGTATCACTCCTGGAAAGAGATGATCAATCCAAAGAAATCCCCAACATACATTTATTCCAAGATGTGGCAGTTAGTATGTGGTAGCTCAACTCATGCCACAACTGATCACTATGATATTAAATGGTTCAAAAGAGGTGAAGCACTTCAAACCAAAAAGGCTGAGGCTCTAAAATCAACTAGAGCTGAATCATCAAATGCTAACAGATCCAAGACTTCCACTAAAAGGTGGGTTTCTAAGCGAAACTAACCATTCTGAAGGTATTTGTTCAGTCTATACATCAGGAAGCACATCTCGTCCATGGATAGTGACGTATGAAGCATATGATGGTGTCAAGAGTTACCTCCCCCCCCCCCAATAAATAACGTGTAACTGCAGACCTAAAGTAGTATTTTGGAGATGACTCTACATGCACCACTGAAAGGTTAATGGCTTTAATCAAATGTAATGGTATAGTTTTACAAAAGTAACATTTATAAATGGGCTTAAGTACAATCTAATTAGCATCTGTCAACTCTGCGATGCTAATTATATTGTTTAGTTTGATGAGAAAAGAGGAACAATCTTCAACTCCAACAAAGAAGTAATAATGATTGCTCCAAGATTAAGAGATGTATATGTTCTTGACATGACATCTTCTGCTCAAGAATCGTGCTTCTTTGCCAAAGCTTCTAAAAATCTCAATTGGCTTTGGCATAAAAGACTTACTCATCTAAACTTCAAAACAATCAACAAACTGGAAAAACAAAATCTTGTTATTGGTCTTTCCTCACTTTTCTACTCAAAGGACAAACCATGTTCATCATGTGAAAAAAGAAAGCATCATAGAGCCAGTTTTAAAATAAAAGATACATTTTCTATTAAGAAATGTCTTCATCTTCTTCACATGGACTTATTTAGACGTGTAACTCCTAGGTCCATAAACCATGAAAAGTATACCTTTGTTATTGTTAATGAGTACACAAGGTACACCTGGGTATACTTCTTGAAGAAGAAAAGTCAAGCACCTGAAACCATCATGTCCTTCATCAAAAGAGTTGAAAATCAAAATGACATCAAAGTCAAACAACTCAGAACTAACAATGGTACTGAATTCAGGAATATCATTCTTGTCAACTTCTGTGATGAAAAAAGGATTTCTCAAAACTTTTCCTCTCCTTACACACCTGAACAAAATGGTGTTGCTGAAAGGAAAAATAGAACCCTCATAGAAGCTGCAAGAACAATGCTTTCATGATCTGTCTTTTCTAAACAATACTGGACTGAAGTTGTAGCCATTGCATGTTACACTCAAAATAGATCCACTATTGTGAAAAGTCATCTCAAAACTCCTTATGAAATCTTTCGTAAGAGAATCCCAAACATTAATTTTCTTCATGTCTTTGGATGTTCAGTTTACATCCATAATCATAAAGATCACTTAGGAAAATTTGATGAAAAAGCTAATGATGGTTATCTTCTTGGATACTCACTTGTTTCCAAGGCATTCAGAGTCTCTAATACTAGAAGATAACAAACTGAAGAAACCTATCACATCACATTTGATGAAAGCCCTGATGCTATCAAATTCTCAAAACCTTCAGTTGACAACATCAACATTGCTGAAAATAAAAGATATCCACCTGATGTATATCTTCATCCTTATGAGCCTTCTCAAAGTTATCAAACAAACAACAATGATGTGTCCTTCATAGAACCCTATAAAAGTCCTGAACTAGTTGTCCTTGAAACTAAAGTTTCATTAGACCAAAATGGTCAAAATGATCAAACTGCTCAGACTGATAAAATCTTTAATGATAATCTGTCTGAATATTTCAATCACAACAATGATGAACATATCATTGATAATCTCCCAAACACTAAAGACATTCAGATCTTTGAACACTCATCCTCTCCAAATGTAGAAGATACTTCAGTCCAAGATACAATTTCAATCCCAAATCCACCCCTACCCATTCCATCAGTGGTTACTCCAGCTCCTCAATACAGATGGTATCAGGACAAACACATTGAGCTAGTCAATATCATTAGAAATCCAGGGGTTGGAATGCTCACAAGAGCCATGGCCAAAAAACTTAGTGTTGCTTCAGCTTATGAATGTCTCTTTGTAGATTTTCTCTCTGAAGAAGAACCTAAAAAGGTCTCTGAAGCACTAAAGCATCCTGGATGGGTTGATGCCATGCAAGATGAACTAAACCAATTTGCCAGAAACAAAGTCTGGACATTAGTTCCTGCACCTTATGGCAAAACCATAATTGGCTAAAAATGGGTTTTCAGAAACAAAATGGATAAAACTGTAATTGTCATAAAAAAACAAGGCAAGACTTGTAGCTCAAGGTTACAATCAGCAAGAAGGCATAGATTATGATGAGACCTTTGCTTTAGTTGCAAGACTTGAAGCAATAAGAATCTTTCTTGCCTTTTCCACATACATGAACTTCATTGTTTATCAAATGGATGTCAAAAGTGCATTCCTCAGTGGTAAACTAAAAGAAGAAGTTTATATCAAACAACCTTCAGGTTTTGAGAGCAATGAGTTCCCAAACCATGTATGCAAATTGGACAAAGCCCTTTACGGACTTAAACAAGCTCCAAAAGCATGGTATGAAACTCTCTCAACCTTTCTTACCGAACACAAGTTTGTAAGAGGAAAGATAGACAACACTTTATTCGTCTATAAAACTCAAACTGATGTGATTCTGATTCAAATCTATGTTGATGACATTATATTTGGGTCTACCAACACAAAATTATGCAAATAGTTTGCTAAACTGGTGACTCAAAGATATGAAATGAATATGATGGGTGTCCTCGCCTATTTCCTTGGATTTCAGATAAAATAATCTGAAAGAGGCATTTCAATCAACCAAGAAAAATATGTCAAGGATCTGCTAAAAAAGTATGACATAAATGGTTCATCAGTGAAAACTCCAATGGTACCCCCTAACAACTTAGGACCTGATCTTAGTGGCAAAGTTGTAAATGAGACTTAGTATAGAGGTATGATTGGATCACTAACGTATCTAACTACAAGCAGACCTGACATTCAATTCTCAACTTGTCTCTATGCAAGATATCAAGCAAATCCTAAGGAATCCCACCTTATTGCTGTTAAGAGAATTCTCAGGTACCTAAAAGGTACTCCGAGTCTTAGTCTGTGGTATCTAAAATGTTCAGGTTTTGACCTAAAAGGATACTCAGACTCTGATTATGCTGGTTGCAACATGGACAGGAAAAGCACCTCAGGTGCTTGTCAGTTGCTAGGAGGCAAACTTGTGTGCTAGAGTGCTAAAAAGCAGCAATCTGTAGCTATGTCATCAGCTAAAGCTGAATATGTAGTTGCTGTTGGATGTTGTGCCAATATATTATGGATGAAAAGTCAACTCACTAACTATGACATCATATATGAAAAGGTACCTATATTTTGTGATAACACTAGTGCTATTGCAATCTCAAACAATCCAGTTCTGCACTCAAGAACAAAGCATATTGATATCAGATATCACTTTATCAGAGATCATATTCTAAAAGGGGACATTGAATTACATTTCATTCCCACTCAATATCAACTTGATGATATCTTCCACCAAGCCTCTGGATGAGCCAACTTTCAAAAGATTGATTATTAAACTAGGTATGCTGAACATTGATTCAAAACCTGAAGCCTCAGTACTGCTTGAAGAAAATTGAAGCTTCAGCGATTTCATCCTAAACTAAACAAACTTTCATGTTAAATGTATGTTCAGTTTTTGCATACAACCTTTAGCTTGCTTAAGTAAAGTAACTAAGCAATCACATATGTCTCATTCATGGATTTGTATGAGCATGTGTGGTTTTGTCGCCTTCACTGGAGCACATATATTGGTTAAGTCGAGAACTAAACAAAACTAGTTCATTTTCTTCAGTAATAATTTTATCTAAATCTTCAGCTATCTCTCGAGTGAAGTAACTAAGCAATCATATATGTCTCATTCATGGATTTGCATGAGCATTTGTGGTTTTGTCGCCTTCGCTGGAAGATTGATGATAATAAAGATTACAATAATTTGTTCAACATGACATAACATCAAACCTAAACCTAGTCCAGCTTTTTCAAACATCAATCTAAAGGTCAGTTTTTTAACAAAAAAATGTATGATTTTTAACATTAATATATTTAATATATTAAAAGAAGAAATCTAAAAGTTAAAATGACCTCATCCTCTTTCTCTCACCTACTTTTGCAGTTGAATAGACGGTTGTTCACTGTTCTAGGTGTCAGATGCATGCTTTGCTGACTTTCATTAAATACAAAGTTTAGCACACATGTTAAAAATAAACCCTAAACATTCCCATAACTTCACAACCTCAAACGATAATTACAATTTCTCAAAGAAAAATTATAACTTCATCAATCATATAAATCACAAAAAACCATTCAACAACTCACTTTTCACAATCTCATCAACAACACACACACACCTCAAACCAGATCAAATCTCCATAACCCTAACTATCTACAATGGCATAATCATCATCACATAATACCTCGTCGCCTGAAATCACTCCCAAAGAAGAACTTGTCACTTTTGACAAACCCGAAAGCCCAAACCATTTCTTACCTGCAACTCAGGTTGAGTTCACCTTTGAGGAGATTGCCTTCACCCTAACCAATAATACTTTAAGGATGTGTCAGGCTTCATTTCTAAATGTTATCTAAATGAAGCATTTACAAGAGCCCCAACTTAATACAAAGAGTACCTGAGTGAATTTTGGTATACGACAAAGACCTTTAGAAGACTCTAAGGTTTGGGTATCTACTCCTACAGGTGGAGTTAGAGGAGACATAGGTATTACCGCTTTTAGAAATGCTCTTAGGGCACAATACCTACCTCACTCAAGTATGTATGTTTCCTCACCCTCTATAACAACAGTAAGACCATGGTTTGCAACAATAGGATACAATGGGGAGATTAGGGCAAAAGGAACTCTCAAAAAGATTTGTCTTTCTCCTAGGTGGAGGTTGCTGATGGGTCAAATCATTCAGTGTTTAGGTGGGAAAATAGGTGTCCTAGATCAAATATCCAATAAGGATGCCACTATATTGTATTGTCTGGCTAATGGGGTACATGTAGATTATGCCAAGTTAATATGGGAGGATCTAATTCATAAGCTGAATAAGAAGACAAGGGAAAAGATTGTTCCCTATCATAGGTTTATATCTCTTCTACTTGAACATATGATGCCTGAATATGATAACGAGGAGCTCACCATAAACCCCACTCAGTTCTTCAGTGTTCACAACTAGACACTGAAGCCAAACCAACCTAAAGAACCTCCCTTCACTAACCACATGAAGGCCATCTGCAAGTTAGATGTGCATGTGGTCTCCAAATCTCCAAAACCTTCCTCGCAAACTGAGGAGATTCCCTAAGGCAAAAAGCCTGGAGCTAAAAGTGGACTCAGAAGAAAACAATCTTCAAAACACACATCTGAGTCCCAGACTGAGGCATCCAAATCCAAAACTGGCCAATCAGAAACAAAAACTAAGTCTGGTTCGGCCAAGGACAAAAGCCTAAGCCATTCTTCACCTCCCACTCCAGTGGTTGGTGAAATGCATAAAGAGGCACAACAAGCAGCTGGTGGTCCAACATCTTTAGGGGCCACCAGTGAAGAAGGAGCCCACCCTCATCTCAGTAGTGGTAAGTCTGCATTTAACTCTTATTAAACTTGTTTATTCATCTTCTTTCATTTGCACTCTGAGTCTGCATCAGGACATGATGCTTTAGCAGATTCCACAGTTAAAGCTGATCATGGATTATCTACTCCTAATGATTCCATATCTTCATAACAGGATATGGATAAAGGAACCAACAACTATTTATTTGATTACATATTTAAAGGTGTTAGCCTCACTTTTAGTGAAGCTGGCGTCTTACACGTGAATTGGATTAGTTTTGGACACTGCGTGTTACGCAGGGGTCTTTTATGTTAACTAGGAATAGTTAGCTTTTTCTTTTTGTATAAATACCCCTCATGGCTCTCCATGAGGGGGTGGATGTTCATTTTTCTTTTTTCCTTAATCTAATCTTTCATCTTTTTGTGTTCATCCTCTCTCTCTACTTTCTCTCACTAAAACTACACAATGATCCATCTAGTTTATTTTGATCAACCAAGACCTCCCGAAAAGGTGTTTATTATCCTTGTCAATTGGTATCAAGAGCCTACAAGATTGATGTATTGATTTGGTTTGTATTTTTGTTCTATTGATTTCGAAAAAAAAAAGAGGTTTTTTTTGTTTATGATTATTTGTTTGTTTTGATTATTGATTCAAAGATGGTTTATGTTTAATCTAATATCAATCAAACCATCTTGTTAGCAATCAACGATCTAGTGTTTTATCCTTTGTTCTTGTTGTTTTGATTCGAAAAGTGTTAGTCGTAGCGATCGAACGAGTGGAATTCAAGATTGATCGAACGAGTCGGATTTTGCAATGGATCGACGACGTTCATGACGTTTCGATAAAATCCCATCGTCATCCAATCTTCTACTTCAAACTAGACTCGAAAAATTAAAGATTTACTAGATCTCAGTTTCATGTTTCGTATTATTCCATAAACTCAATGACCTTTTTCAAGATCAATAAGCACGAAAATAAAATCATCACAGATCTGTAAAGGGTATTACAAAAAAAACCCTTCTTTAATATCCGAATGTAAAGAATGACTCATAACAATTATGTTATAGTCATTTCTTTGTTTCGTTTTGAGACTCAAGACAAATTCAAAGCAAAATCAAACCTACCCGAGACCCTTACGGATCTTGAAGACGTGTACTTGTCACCTCGTGTGATCAAATGAAGAATAAAGTGGTCTCTGGTTTGGTTTTGTTGTAGAAGATGGGTTAAAGATTTGAGTGGGTATGCAGTTGGCTATGGAGGGAGCATTGTTATAAAGTGTGACTGCGTTTTTTTAGAGTGAGATTAGGTTTAGGGTTATGATGAGATAAATTAGGGATGTGTGTTTTATCCCTCTTTCTTGGACCCGGGTTATACAACCTCAAAATGGGCCGAGTATTGTCAATTGGAAATGGGCCGGTTACTTACAAAACATATTGGGCCACGTTTATATTGGATTTGGTCTACGATTGTGTAGTAAGCCGGGTTTATCACAAGTGATGGGCTGACAACAACACAACACAACAAGGCTAGTATTGAATTTCACCTTACACTAACAACAACACAACAAATACAATACATTACACTAAAAACGATCCTTATCAAATTTCACCTTCATTCATCATGGCTAGTATTGAATTTTAATGACTATGGAGTTTTTGTCCGATGTTATTTATTTGGGATTGAAGTAGTATTTCACGAGGAGTGTACTTATTTCATCTTTGTTTTTCGTCAACGAAGATGACTTGTTCGGGCATATACGGTTTGTGATGAAGACTTGATGTATCTAGTTATACTCGATGTAAGGAGTTACATTGTAATACTCACGGGTTATAGCTATCACTTAAAGGAGTTACATTGTAGTACTCAGTGTCTCACGTAGTTGAGGAGTTTTTCAAGAAGTGTTGTATTTTTTATATACTTTTGGGTGAGTATATGGTACTTAGAGATTTGCCTCTGCACCGTTCTTCATCACGTGGATAGTACAAGATTAAGTCACAAGTCGAGGATTTCGCTTCATTCTCGGGTTCGTTTCATTGGGTTGTCTCCATCAGTGGTCATCAGTATTAGCCTACAGAATAGATAAGGGGATTTAGTTTGGGTTGATCAAGAGAGAATTGTAAAGAGAGTACCGACATCTTCTCACAGAGCATTGCTTATGCAATCACGGGCTATGAAGCTAAGTAAGCAGTTCCAGTTGGCATAAGATGTACACATGTGTAGGATGATTCCTCAGTTAGTCATCATCCTGGAGGGAGAAATGTGTACATCCGGTACTTAGTTGATTTTTTATGTTACCGTTTTGATGTTACCATCTCGACTACATAGAGGGAAAATTGCGTACACTCGGGACTTAATTGACTTTGGTGTAGCAATTCATTTCTGCACTTTCCTGGAGGGAGAAATGTTCACATCAAGGACGCACAACAAGTTCACTTGATCGGGCTTTATAAAATATGCCGGAGATTAGTCCGAAGAGATGATTAGTGCTTCAACTTGTTACTTTGGTGTCACGGTTTCGACTTCGGTAAAGGGATAAAATGTGTACTTTGGGCTGAATTCAATCAAGACTGGGATGCTTCCTAAGTGAGACGATGTTGATGATATCATCCCTCCCTTAAGATCGGTGTACTAATTCTTATCAGTCCAAGGGGTGTCTGTTTGGGAGGGAGCTGAAGAAGTTCAGAGCATAATTCATATCAAAGCCGAAGTATTCGGATAAGAGAACTTCAAGGATGACAAATGAGATGCAGATTCTGATATACTTCGACATGACCAGAAGTGCAAGAATATGAAGCATTCTCAAGACATGCAGCTAATTCAGAAACTTCGTGATGACCAGAAGTGTATGAAGAAAGTTTTTGAAGTCATGTCAGGAAGTTATGTGCAAAAATCCAATCAAAACCGGGTTCGGTAGAGAAAACTTCTATGTCATCCTCAAACATTTCGTTCGTCTACAAGCTGAAGAAATAAAGCTGGAGTATTCAAGTAGATCGTCAAAGATATTCTCAAGGAATACTGGACTTCATTCTTATCATTTTTCTTTATTTTTGCTTGTAGGGAACATTGTAACCAATTCACGTGTGACGCCATCTTGGAGGGAGATTGTTAGCCTCACTTTTAGTGAAGCTGGCGTCTTACACGTGAATTGGATTAGTTTTGGACACTGCGTGTTACGCAGGGGTCTTTTATGTTAACTAGGAATAGTTAGCTTTTTCTTTTTGTATAAATACCCCTCATGGCTCTCCATGAGGGGGTGGATGTTCATTTTTCTTTTTTCCTTAATCTAATCTTTCATCTTTTTGTGTTCATCCCCTCTCTTTACTTTCTCTCACTAAAACTACACAATGATCCATCTAGTTTATTTTGATCAACCAAGACCTCCCGAAAAGGTGTTTATTATCCTTGTCAAAAGGGTCTAATCCAAGTGTTATTGTAGATAAAACCAAATCTGCTAGAGATGGGTTAAAAACTGCCCACGTTGATTCAGGTACAAATGA
>BQNB010044421.1:0-35000 GCA_026074375.1 Tanacetum coccineum
ATGTCATTTTATGTACCAGACACCTGTAATGAAAAACAGATACAACTTGTCGCTCATGTTAACAGCTTGCAGCTTACAGCATACAACTTACAGCTAGTTCTGCCAAACATATCCAATGTCTGTATTGTGTTTTGACCACTCAAAAGGGTAGGTAGTAATGATATTTGACGAAAAAAAATCATCTCAATTTGGCTTTCAACATGATAAGTCATGTTGTGTAGTATAATGTAAGAAGTAGTAAAATAAGTGGGCCTATAATTTTGATTAAAAGAAAACATTCCACTTAACTTGTGTATGATTGATTAACATGACCTATGATGTTATAACCAACTTTAGAGGATTCTAATCCATATTTGATTGATAAAAGGATTTTTTTTATCTTTTACTTCAAGGGCACATGATAAGAAGTCAAAAAAGACTCATGACTCACAAAAAAAGACTTAGGGACCTAAAAAAATACATTTTTATGGGTCTTTGAGTCCTTTTTTTTTATCTCGGAATACTTTTGTGTAAATTTTGTCTTCTTATTCTGTGCCCCTGGGGCATAAAATAGATTAACTCTTGATAAAAAGTAAAGGTATTACAATAGTATTTACTAAAAGAAATGCTAAGATCACAAAGAGTTTACAAATCTTTTTTCACAAAATGATGTGTCATGATGATTTATACATGATTTGCCGATTAAAAATATGAGAAATAAAGAACTCGAATCCGAATATTGCATACCACACCATTTTGTAGATTTTTTTAAAAAATTCTTTGTAGTTCTAGCATTTACTCCTTACTAAAACTTTTGTTCAATATAAAAGTAATCAAAAATGTTAATTTCTTTTACAAAATCTTCCTACTAATCTTTTTACACATAGAATACAAGTGTTGGAACTGACGATTTGAATTTAAAGAAATAATAAGTGAAGAAAAATGTATATTATATGATTGTGCGTGTAAAATGATAAGTAAGATGATTTTATAGTATAATACTCAAAAGTAATACAATTATTTTTTTCATCAACTTTGACCATAAATATTTGTGTTATATAATACTTAATGAAAATTATACCTATGAAAATTACATTCAAACTTTATCAATTCATATATTTTGCATTGAAGTATAATCTAACATAAAAAAGAAATAATTTAAAGTCAAAGATGGAGAAAAAAGATTTGAAAAGTCAAAACTGGAACACTTAAAGTGAGAGGAGGTAGAAGTAGGTGAGTGTATTAGTATGCTTTGCATACTAAAGTAATTACAATTATACGAATAGAAATAAAAGTGTAATAAGATGATATTACAATATTATGCATTAAATAAGGTTGAAAACAGCAAACAGGAGCTGTGGGTATATATATATGATGTAAAAACCAATGTATGTTTTTATTTGTAGGCAGCAGTAGTTGTTACGTTACCAGACACATGCACTCATGGCGGTGGTGAAGTCTTAAAAAAAACACACAAACACACATTCTCTTTCACACAGTTGCATCGAAGCTCCCCTCACCTTTCGTCTTTTTCTTCATCTCCTCTTTCTTTTTTTAATACTGACTCAGTTTTGTTTGTTGCTTTTTTACTCCACACAGTTAATAATAATCTAATATAATAAAGCCCATGAAGTACTACTACTTGTGGACATTATTATATATATATATATATTATACATGCATCACAAACTCACCATTTTTTTTATCACCTTTTCCCGCTCACTACTAGAACCTCAAAAAAAGTTTTATGAATCTTTGTTGATGTTGGTTTAATAGAAATAGATATGATAGATACTGTTGGAGATCTTTTTATTAATGTAAGTTGTATTGTTTGTACTTTTATTTAGAGTTAGATATATTTATTTATAGAAAAATGTCAATGTAAGATTTGATAAATCTGAATGTTGTTTATTTTTTAGATCATATTCTGACTAAAAAAGATTTGAAATAGCAGAAGAAAAAGAAGAAGAAGATGGATATAGAAAGATCAAAATGTGCAGGAAAACCAATTAATGTTAATAGAGGCATTACTAGAAGAGAAAGAAAGCTTGCCCTTCTTGAAGATGTATGTCATCTCAGATTTCTTATTTCTTTTTTTAAAAGGTGTTTCAGATTGCTTATTTGGAGGTCAAATAAGAAAAAAAAAATGGCAGGTAGGATCTGCTTATTTCAAAGTTCTTAACTTTTTATAAGTGGATTCTATTGTTTTTTTTGTTTTTTTGTTTTTGAGAATGTTTTACTTCCATTAAGTTCTTAGAATATATTTCTAAGTAGGAGTATAAGCAGAAAAAAATAAGCAATCCTAAACAACCCTGTTAATGTTACCTATTGATTAAAAGATGAATGCATTTTGGGATGAACAGGTGGATAAGCTGAAGAAGAAGCTAAGACAAGAAGAGAATGTGCATAGAGCACTCGAAAGAGCTTTTAGTAGACGTTTAGGAACTTTGCCTCATCTCCCTCCTTATCTCCCTCCACAGGTTTCTAATTTACCCCTTTTTATGTTTTTAAGCTGTATTAATAATTAGGACTAAATCTTGCTTGAAAATCATTTTGTGAAAAAGGGTCTATGTTATTTGGGTACGATTTTGCTAAGTTTAGCATAAGATGTGAACTTGGGGAAAAAGTATGGATCTTGAATTGTGTATATAAATTTGCAGACTTTGGAGCTACTCGCTGAAGTAGCTGTTCTTGAAGAAGAAGTCGTGCGTTTAGAAGAAGAAATTGTTAGCTTTAAGCAGGGTTTGTATCAGGAACCTGTTCCTGTATCATCAAAGATAAATATTGGGAATTTAGATAATGACTCAACGAGAAAAGAAAGTATACATCCCCTAATCAAGATGATATCATGATCATTAATGGCTCCTGTTGACGGTTCATTCAGAGAAGCACCCAAAAGTAGCAGTACCAAATGCTTTGAATTCACTTCGATGAAGTGCTCTTTAGGAAGTGCTTCGATTATAGGATTGTTCCTACTCTAACGGATTGGAATGATGTTGGAATAGGGTGGTTGACCTAAACAGCCTGATCTACATGAAATGTGATGGTCGTTGGTGATGATATGTTTTGGTAAGGAAAACGATCGTCTTTAATTCGTATAGTAAGAGTAAGAATTCTACTGAAAGGATAGTCAATGATGTGCAATAACATAATTAAATTAAGAAAACACTAGTCAAGTTTAAAATTGCAGATGGAATGTATTCCTACCGAAAACACAGGGTGTCAAGTTCTGTTATGAAGTTATTGTAGTCATCAAAAGAGACTTGTTGTCGATTTTGCCAATATCGTTATGTTTGACCATAAGGTAATCTTTTTGAAGCTAACCATGTTTCACCTTGGCAATTCCATAGCTACAGAATAGGTTAGTGGACCAAGAAAGGGCACAAGAAAGCTGTTCTAGTTCATCTTCGGGCGACAGAGTTTTGGAAGCTGAAAGTGAATGCAACAAAATTTCTGAAAATGTCTTAAAATGCCTAATTGGAATCTTCTTAAGATTGAGCAAGTTAAAGGCAAAAACCATGGATGCAGAAGCCTTCTCAAATCTAATGTCCGTCGATTTGACAGAGTGTGTGATCGAGAGGACCTTCTTTTAGGGATCTTATGTGTTTCTTTGATCAAAGAGAAGAGATATTGGCAACCGATAAGGATATTTTTTGCAATTTAAAGCCAGCTCAATGATTTTAAAAGAAAAACCAATGCATCGCTCTTGCTTACGTAGGCTCAAGTATGCTTTGATCCTTTCTATGATGCACATACTCTTGATACATTTTGTAAAGATATAAAATTTTTACTTCGATTAATTTACTCAAACATTCAGCTCCTCTCGTGAATTGGCCTCTGTCAACTTAGAGGGTTTTGACTATCAACAACATGCTTGTGTTTTGATAAACACTATCAATATTGTATGATGAACCGTAAGCATATTCTTATTTATTGGTTCATTTTTTACATTTATGGTTGCCGTCAAGAGGCATTTATTTTGCAACTTTAATAATGTTTAGGTAATGTGACAGGCATATTTAGGGCACGGAATAAACGAGAGCCCTGAAATGTTGGCAACACTAATGCAAAAGGTAACCGATTCAATTCATTCTCATTCTTCTGTTGAGGTTCTTCATGGGTTTCAGTCATTCTCATTTCTACTGTTCAATTAGGGTCTTCTAAAGTATTGTAAATGCGTTTTTTTTTACCTTAAAACAATTGAGATGGACTAAAGTCTTTTTGAACTTCCGTCAGGCAACGATAATTGTAGGCGGGAAATCTGCTAACCGCATAGTCACAAATTGAGCATTTATCTGAGGCTTCCCCCTTATCGATTAAATACTTGTAAGTTGCACAATAATTTCACCTGTAAACACTTGGCTTTTCTGTCAGTGCAAGGATTTGCCATTAAATTCCCAATTTTTTCCAGTCATTCTCAAAATCTCCGCAGAAAGAATATTGAAAACTGAAATTCGTGTCCAAATTTGGGTTGAGTGTCTGAACCATTGGTCAATTTTGCACTAGGCAGTGGTTGATGCGTCTTCTCTGCGGTATTTTCTCATCTTTTTTACATAAGAGTATATTTATCCATTGAAAAAATCTTTTTGAGCAATCATTTTTAGCTAAGGTAGGCCATAAATGTATGCACGTGATATTTGTCCTGATTTAAACTAAAAGACCCCCCATATATAGGTGAGAGTGTACACTGCATCACAAGTAGAGAACGAGTTAGCAACAGCAAAGAGAGAATACCTCAAGTCTAGCCTTTGGGCAGTACGAAAAACAGTAAATAATATTACAAAACTGTTAGACTGTATTGCTTTGACTTTGAAAGGACCTGACGCTTTGCTGGATTGGGTTTGTCTTCAATTACCGCGTGACTAAGGACCAAGCGGTTTACGTGCTTGTGATGAGAGGGTATGAGACCCCTATTTCTATGATAGTTCAAGTAATGCAGAACCTAATTTTTGATTTCAGGTTCAGTACTATAAAAAGATGAGTTTTCGTGCGTTGGACCCAATATATTCAAATATTAGTGATGCAAAGTTTGCGGTTTTTGTGTTAATTTTGTTTTTGGGTGTATGTTGACTGAGAAGAGTTGATTGGGTGTGGTGAGATAGAGATAAGAAACCCCAAGTTAAGTATATAGAAAGAACGAAGACAAGGGATTGACGAGGTTTTGTTCAGTTAGAGTTAGAGTGTATTTAAGTACATTATATACAGAAGATATGTGAGATATTATGTAATCTCACCGAACGGGTTCATTATTTTTGGTAGGTATGTAGGAGGGGGTATTAAATTAATTTACTTTTTTGAAGCTTTTGTTATTAGTTGAATATTGCTCTTTAAAGTTGTTATTTATGCGCTGTTGAACCATTGAGGTCATATATATTGCTGTGTTCTTTGTGCCTCTATCCGCAAGCCTAGTTTTGCTTATATTCCTAATTTGAGTACTCTCATGTGGGTGATATTAGGATTATGATAATATGTTTTTTACCATTGTTTAAAAGTTATCGGGTTTGTGGGCGTTTTACTTTTTTTATTACTGTTATGGGAAATGAGCTGAAATCAAACACTTCAAGTAATGTCAACAAGTCGGAACCAGTAAATAATGGCCTACATCGCGTGGGTTCTTTTGGACTTGCGCATGGTGGTAAGCATAGTCGTGATTTATGACTATGGCATATAAGAGATAATAAGGAGTGTGTGTTTTATTGCAGTCCTACGTATGGCATCATTTGCTGCAATAGTTGGCTACAAAGTTCATTAACGAGGAGTGCTTGGATCTAAGTTGTGTGTGGTTTGAGTAAACCTGAAAATGTTTAATGCAGTGTCAATAAGAAAACCTTAGAATGATGATGCGAAGAAACTCTATAAGCTTCAAAAGTTCAAAGTCCATTATTATCTCTTAACGATGTTTAGACAGGGAATATGGCTCCATAATCAATAATTCTTACATACACCACAATGTCTGGAGACTAAACCCAAATTCAAAACCAAGTGTTATGAATGGACAAATGGAATAGTTTACAGTTTAAAAGACCTAAGAACTATTGATTCATCAGGTGGTCTTAATTGATCACGCTCCTATCTCTAAAAGAACACAAGAAGCATGACCACATCAACTCATCTACTTGCATGTTAGACCAAATTGACATCTCTAAATTCTTACATATGCCACAAGAAAGGCAAACACCAAATTTTGATTGTCACACTAACCTTCAAAATGGTTGCACGGCAGAAGTTGTATACAAGGATGAGCATAAGAAAGGCTCTTGACGAGCAAGGAAAAAGTTTCCCGGAGGAAAGATGGCGAATTTAATAAAGAAATTATTGGTTTAAGAGAAATGTGATCTCTAATCAGTAGTAGCGGGTTTGTTCAGCTATGTGTACGATGCATCATGAACTCAAACATTTCACATTCATACAGCTTTTAAGATGCTTACATCAGCGATTCATCCTATTTCCTATCAACAAGCTGCCTCAACCAGCTTTAAGAACTTTACCAAAACCTTTGGTACATCATGAATCATTGGGTAACAATCAAGATGCCGAACCTGGTAATTATGATCAAAATATAAGGCTCCTTAAGAAATCATCAACCTGCCTCTTATACAACAAAACTCGCAAGAACCATTATCTAAGTTTGTACATGAAAAAAATAAAAAATGAGGTCCGTGGGGACTTTTAGTTCTTTGTTTTTTACACACAGAAATAATACCTAAAACATACATTCATCATACACCAACTCCCCTGTAATACAAGAAACGAACCCAGCACGCATGACGTTTTCTATCAACTCTGGCCCATAATTGCAGAATAATCAAACACTAACACTATAGAGGCCCAAAAATATACGAAAATTACTTCTACATGCAAAATTATCAACCAAAAGGAGACGGAACAGGAGCTGGTCCAGCAAGTGCATCAGACCTCTTGATACTTCCCATACCACATATGATGCAGCCTGGAGAAGCAAGAGCAGAGAATTTGGCCCCACAAAGATCACAAATATCGTACCCAATGGTTGACAAACGGCTAAGGGTGGCTGCACAGAATTGGGATGGGTCTTCGAATGGATCAATAGACTTGTTTGTCAAACCCCTTTGGACACATATATCAATCAAACTTCTTAACTCATCTTGCTTGCCTGGAGGTGCTTTCGATAAAAGCAGCTCAAGCATCTGTTTAGCATATCCGTAATTTTGCACATCCATATTTCTCTTTATGGCAGTTCGTATGCAATTGATTCTGTGTTTTGCTTGGAGTGGCAATGAACCAAGATGACGTGATAATCTAGCCATCTCATCCTTTGCACTGATGGCACTTGGACCTTGAACCTTTTGTAGTCTACCAATTTCCTGAGGATTGATCGTATAGCAAAATCAGAAATCATCGAATATGGTATAGCTTCAAATTTTTGGAACTTAAATTTGATATCTTAAAAGAGGTTTACATGAAGTAGAGTGACGGCGATTTTGTATTGAGCACAGATAGTGGCCTGGGCCTTAATGTCTGCACCACGAGAATTGTCTTTTGCTAGTGCGAGGAAAGCTTCATCAAAACAAGACAGAGCGTCTGGTAACTGGTTTTGCTCAAGATGCACGAGTCCAGTCTTGAAACAAACTGAAGCAGCAGCCCCACGAGGAACCTATTACAATAAATATAGTTATGTGACTCTAAAAACTATATAAGAATTATATATGGGAAACAAAAGGAAACTTATTTTCACCTGTCCTGGACGCACAGATGTCGGTGGGGGTGGCTCTGAAGGCTTTCCTGAATTGACGGAACCTGGACCTTCAAGGGAGCTCAGGTCAAGAGGCTGTGTCGATACTGGAACACTGGCCATGTGAACGTTAGGCTGTTGCATAAGTACAGGTGGTTGACTCATTGATTGTGGTGGAACGCCACCATCAGGAAGTCCAAATGACTCGGTAGTAACAGGTTGCATGGATACTTGAGGAATAGGAGCACTGACATTAGGCACAGATGAACTTGCTTGATTTGGTAACATCCTACTGGGTTCAACCCCTTGAGAAGTTTGATCATATCTTGAAAGGTAAGTACCAGGAGGAGGCAATGCAGCTGCAACCTGGAGGGACGGTATAGTATTCTGAAAGAAGTCCTCCGGAATGGGGCGGGGCCCAACCGCAGCTCCTGTAGGCACAGGACCAGGTGGAAACACAGGCGCTGTTTGTGTGAACGAGCTGGCTGCAAAAGGATCAACCGGGGTAGAAACTGTTGGAGGCCCAGTGGTAGAAACAGCAGGTTGAGGAGGAGTATTTAAGCTAAGTTCTTGGAATTGGTTGGTTAGTGATTTAGTCCTGTGAAGTGGAGCACCCAATGCATCACCCAGTTTAAACTGTTTTGTGGCTTCCTTAATTTTATCGACATCAACCGTAGCAGAAGCAGCCGGTTTAGCATTTATCCTAATTCTTAACTTTTTAGCTTTAGAAATGCTCTCCTCATCACTACTACTGCCATCGCCTGCTGTACCATATAATGATTTTTTAAATTCTTCCTCAGCTTTCGCCTGTTCATCTGCCGCACTTGAACTAGTAGTGGCCATTGTGAGAGAATCAAGATTCATCAATGAATCACCACCACTTGTTGATGGTTGCTGGTTGGAAGTAGAAGCAATAAGAGATGTTTGACCACCATTTGGTTTAATATTAGCACCATCAGATTTGAACGCTTTTACTAAACTATTATCACTAACTTCCACAATATTACCCCTTCCTTTGATTAACCCAAGATAAACACCGATGTGGTCAGTAGATAATGATGGGATGCTGCCATCATCAGTTCTCATATATGGCATGACCTCAGCAGCCAACTCCCACTGAGGTATACTCTTTATACTAGAGGGTGTCTTTATATTCCAATTTCCACCACCCCATTCAGGTCCTTTAGGAACCATACTTTCAGCAGCGAAGTTGGCAAAAATGCCTTGCGTCCACCCAGTTGAACGCACTCTCAGTATCCGTTCACAATAACGCCTCAACTCTGAGTCAGCACTCTCTTCTTCCAATTTCTGAGCAAGGCGTCGCATTGCACTAGGGTTGAGATGGCAAATATATAAGTCGAGCAGGCTTTCGTAGTCGGATATTACTTCAAAAGTCTCTTTTGCACTGTCAAACTGACCATACCTGTACAAAATATCGCCATTCACGTGCTAAGAAATTATGAAAGAAATACATATATTTTATCAAGAGAAGTATGATAGCAACATACTTGATGCAGGCATATCCCAATTGTCGAAAGCGGTGGAATAAGTGTGAGGTTGGAGGGCATTGTGGATAATCTCTAGATCGCAGAAACTCGTCTTTCAGAACAGACAAAGCCGTTGAAAAACGACGAGCCTTAATAGCATAAACTCCACGTAGCACCTAATATTAATCACATAAAATTAAGAGATAATATTGCAAAAAAAAAAAGTGGCATTTGATAGTCATACATATAGTTTAAGTATCACCTGAGTAAACTGAGGCCCTGATTGGGACAACGATACAGCAAGATCACCGCACACTGGAGCACCAGTTGCAAGGATATCAAGAGATCGTGGAGTGATACGTAAGCTGTCAAACCTGCAAAATTTAAGGTTGATCATGGTGTTAGATGTTTCAAGAAACAACAGGTCTATAAGAACTAAAATAAAGTCTAATGTTCATGAAACCTTGATGTTATTTGGTACAAAATCTCAGAGAGGTCAAGCTTCTGTTCAAAATTTTGTTGCATGGTGCCATATCCAATAAGCAGAGGTTCAAGAAGCCCTACAAGGCAGTGCTTTATCTCCATGCCCTTCTTTTGTCTAGGATTTATTTCCGTTGGATTTGCAAGCAACAATCGATCGTTTAAAGTTCCAACCAGCACTGCATAAGAAGGGGTATCATTTCAATGTTTCAGATTGATATATATAGTAGATAGCTCCAACTGTAAATTTGTGTAGATCTCACCTGCATTAGGCATGCTGCTGGAAAGAATAGTCCTTACTTTCCCATCCCAGCCAAGCACGCTGATGGCAGTGGTGGTAGAAAACAAAAGGGCTGGCCCAACCCAAAGGAGAGATCTGAAGTAATATTATGTTAAGGGTCTAAACAAATGACGGTTTAGCAGTATTAGATTATTAACGATGGGTAGCAATCTAGAATAAATAAAACTAAAAAAATCTGATGTAATGAGGATATTGAGGGAAGTCCTTTATCAAATTTCATGGTACTGCTTGCAAGAATCTCCAGATCAGCAGAGACAATAAGTACTCTATGTGTAGTTAGTATGCCAGCAACACATCCCCTAAGAGTTTCTTGCCAGTGAACCTGAGAAAGTATGAACAAAATATTAAGCAGAACTGATGATATTTCTATATGCAATATAATCGAGCCAACAAAAAGTTGAGTTTACAATTTCTGTGTATAGCGAAACCTTTTTCAACGGTTATGGTACTTACCTGCAGAACAATCTCATTTGCTTTCAACTTGATGGACTTCTTCCCTTCACCTTGTGTTGACATATTAGGACCATCAGAAGTAGAAATGCTGTATCCGTGAACAAGCTTTGCCATGCCGATTTTATCCCCAAAACAAGCAAACATCAATGTTGACTCTGCAATTCAGCAGACCGTGATCAGAATGTGCAAGTAACGACTACCAGCATCCGATGCCAACATGTTATTGCTTATTGCTTACCTACTGGAGTAGAAAATATGCGATCAACCTCACTTTCAAAGGTAAACTGCAGTGGACCCTTGATAGAGGAAACATCCAGATCTTCATGTTGCTTTGGTTCATCAATCATATTCTTTTCAGCAGCCGGTTTTGAAGAACCTCCAGGCAAGGTATATACAGAAAGTTCAATCTTATCTTCATCAAGAATAGCAAACTGGCCGTCATTTAGGCCAACAAATGCAGCATCTCGACCTGAAAAGTTTCCACAAAACAATGATTCAAAAGTTTACCAACAAAATCAATCTATGTTAGATCTTGATAGTCAAACTGACCTTTGATTGTATTGGCTTTACTATTTGATGACTGGGAGTTTGTGTTTTCCCAGTAAAGAACCACTTCACTAGAAGCACCGTTGAACTCATAAACTACAAGAAACAAGTGCTGCTTTCTACTATGAAGCAAGTACTTTCCGTGGAACTCAACATGTCCAGGCATCTGAAATAGATAACTGATAGTTCAGCATATAATTATACATGCATTATGGATATAATTACTCCGCTGGAATCAAAAAAATTTCAACAAGAATTGTCATGGTACCGATGGAAAAAGCTTCTTGTAGACAGTTTCAGCTCCACTAGACAGATTGTAAGCCATCAGGTTTACACCTTCTATATAGAAAGCCCTTGTAGGATAATGAAGAATCCGATTCTCTTTACTAAAAAAGTTTAGCTCCAAATGGATTGGCTGTCAACATCACAAATTCCAGAATAATATATTAGTAGGCTTGATCAACATGCATATGCAAGAAAATATATCATTGAACTTAAGCAACATGCCTATATTAGTCGCTGGCACGAATTACCTGGCAAACTGGAATGTCTTTCAGATAATTTTTGGTATCTAAAATGGTGATGAGAGGCATGCGAGATATTGGGGCACTTTTTGCATGTCCTTCCATAAAGTGCTGCAAAACCAGACAAACTTATCAGTTTCATCACCCAGTGTACACAGATTTTTTATCTCTTTATACTTTCTAACTGTTTCCAACTGTATCCTACCATACCAATGGTCATTAATGCTGACAAAACGAGAAAGTAGTATGCCAATGCCTTCTAGACTATCTTCAAGTAACTTATAATACACAATACATTTGATCAGAAAAAGAAAGGGAGCAAGGTACACCCTGATTTTTATGTCAAAGCTAGTACTTCTGCATGCAAAATTGATATGGATTTTGTTCAATTATTTACCAACACAGTTTATGGCATGCCAGAAGCGCAATATAGATATTAATGGCATTCACTTGTATTTGTAATCAAGTTTATTCTAGTCAAAAATTCTGTCCTCGGAACATTTAAAAATGTGTACATCAACTTAGAAGTTAAACAGTAAGCCTTTTAATCCCCAATATCAAGTTTAGATCCTTGTTCAAAGGTGTTACGTTCAGTGAAGGGTTTCCAAGTTAAGAGCATAAACATACACTGAACAGAAATGCCTTGCGTGCTATGTCTGAGATTGTAAGCTGACTGGGCCTGGCAAACAACATAATGTTAGCAAATAAGCACACAAGTAAAAAAGATATTGAAACTTCTGCTAAACATCTTATAATGAGAACATCCAACGGAGAGAAAACCATCATTTTGAACTAACCATCACAAAAGTAATAGCTAAGCTTACCCTTTCATATGATGCTCTTGCAACTGGGCTTGAAGTTGATGGTCTGCTAAAACTCCAGATGACCCAAGAGCTTGAAGTTTCTCCTTTAATGCAGACGCTGTCAAAATCACATCAAATCAGTCTAATAAGTAACTAAAGAAATCTCGCGAAAGGTATTTGCTGGGAAAGAGGTTAAGCATGCATAAGAGAGTTTAGTGTTGAAATCTAAAGAGAATTTCAAACATATTCTTTTCTTTTTCTCTCTTCTTTTGTTTACCATTTTATTTTCTTTCCTACATGTTATGCAGTATGATTCAATGTTCCAAAAAAATCCCAGTGATTGAATTTGCTTCCATAGACGTCATTTTGCATCAAAGAAATAGCTAAGATTACATGGATCATTGCCCCTTGGTCTCACGGTCTACATTAAGTTACACCTAAACCTATGCACACTGGTCTAAACGAAGTGCCCATTGTTGGATATCAGAGTTAAAGACACAAGTAGCATCCTGAGGTATGTAGTATATTACCTAGGGCGTCTAGCTAGATATTTGTCTAGGGAGTCTAGCTAAATAACCATTTTGTTCTCAGTGCAACAACTTATTAGTAATGGTTTGCCAAGAAGCTAGAAGTAAAATCACCTGAAGATTAACAAAAACATTCCACAACAAGAAGCTAGAAGTAAAATCACCTGACGATCCCCTTGCACTTTGCAGAACTGCAAAGAGTTGCTTCCTTCCTTCCCTTGTGTAGGCAGCTTTATTTCTTGCATTGTCTCCACCTGTCATATTCTGCAAGAAAACAGTCAGACAATTCTCCAGATATCAACAATCTATTCAGATAGATGAACATCAAAGGCAACACTTAACTGCAAACAATAAGGCTGATAAATTTAACTTCGGGTGGACTTCTAGACTTCTGATTCGTGGTAGGGGATAAACAGTTTCACCGCCTTGTTGGGATAGAATGCGGGGGATATCAATTTGTTCAATTGCTGTAAAAGATTAGAGAAAAAAAATAAGGCAATAATAATACGATTTTTTTTAGAAAAGCAACAAATATATTACGGAACCAAAACAACAAGACACAAATAAATGGCAACCCACCTAATTAACAAGAAAATTAAAGGATGGGTCCCAAGACACAAAACACACCATTTTGTGTATACAAACAAAGAGAAAAATACCAAACCAAGCCTAAAGACAAAAGGCTAAGGCATACTACACAATAAAATACATCCCACATCCCGACCAACCCATGACCCACCATCAAAAAGGCCAAACGAATGGTAGGCACAAAACAAAAAATAGCAGCAACCATCACACTTGAATGTGGCAAAAAAATGCATGAGACCACAATTTGCCACATAAACAGTAATGACCAAACAGACAACACATATTTGTAGCAGCCATAGAACCACACTCACACATTAAACTTGAATATTATAAAGGTTATATCCAAAAGCTTAAGCATGAAAAACATGGCCCTCACAAGTATACTATATACCCTAAGCATGTATCATTTGTGCAAACTCGTCTTTCTTCAAACTACTATTGCAAATGTGTCACATAGTGGATATGTAGTCATGCCCATCCTAACTTTCCTTTGTTTTACATGTTCTATGTCCATTGACAACATTCTTGCATGACGCTATGTACTCTTGTGCTCTTTACACTGTTATTGACAACTGGACATTGTTTTAACAATATCGATAGAAGAAGTGATATACGCATATGTGTTATTATATCATTAATTGTCTCAGTTTGCATCAACGAATTGGCACATGTACACATAAGGTTCCACTTTACATTTCTTGCAATATTGATGACCTCAGCTCTTAGTTTATTATTATCCAACTTTTCCTTTCGTAGCAAAGGGACTCCTCATGACTAGCTTGTACAATTTTTCTAATCAGATATCTATGTTCCGTACAAAGAAACTAGATGTTTCCGTATTCACTAGATTTGAAGTGGAAGATATTAAATACCCTTACTAACCTGCAGGCTCAAAAAAGTTAGCTTGCATCGGAGGCCTATTAGAGTTTGCTACTACTCGTGTTTTCCAAACTTGAAGAGTTCCATCCTTGGACAAGGTAGCAACTATTCGCAACACCGGGAGCCAGGCAACTGATATAATTGGTTGAGAACCCACTTGTGTACTGCAAATTGCAAGTGCAAAATATATTTCAGCCAGAATTTACGGAACAGTAAAAGCTTTTAATAAATTTATTGATGGAAGGAACACCAACAACTTACATGCCAATCATGATAGGCCTCTCAGTTGACACATCCCAAGCAAGAAGTGTACCACGTCTGTCACCAACAAAAATCCATTCCAAAGTTGGATGAAAAGCAAATGCGCCAGCACCCATAAGCTTAATGGTAGCATCAACTACAGGTAGATGGAACATCAGATTCACGTCAAAATAGATGTAACCTATAGTTATTAAGGTTCTATACACTAAGAAAGTATAAACTGAACATGTTCAGCTCAAATCTTACGTTGTAAGGTATACAAAACAGCATATGTGTGGATGTTATACGCTCGAATCAGACCATCTGCATAGCCGACATACTGAAATGAAGAAATGAAGTTTGCTATGAAGTTGTTTAGAGACCAATATACATACAAGCCACACGTGAATGTATATAGAAGATAAAAAATACAATAACATATTAAATAACTGGTTCGAACAAAGACAAAGAGCTTACCAGCACAGCAAGGCGAGGATGACATGCAAGATTGACAATGGGTTTCTTCAGATCTGTCTTTATCTTTGTTGGAGCTCTCCCCCCTTCAACAGTTCCAACAACTACATGCAGCAAAATAATAGAAAATTTAGTACTTTTTTTTTGCGCACCAAACTACTTACTCTAGCATAAATGCATAATTCATAAAAAACTGCGAAGAAGGTATAACTTTTTAAGGGTTAGTTGAGCCCAGATTCCCAAGCAGCCCATGTTTTTACATGAATTATTTATTTCTTTGTACAGCGAGGTTTCTATTCATTAAAATGTTGTTTCTATTTTAAATAAATCCTTTAGTACAACCCATTTGACTCGTTAGAAATATATCATAACCCATAACAACCCATTTATAGATTAAACATTGCCACCTATGGTCAATAGGTTCATGAAAAGGGGTCATTAAAATAAATCCAACAAGTGGAAGTATTTAAAATGCAATCTAATTAAATGAACGTGGTGAAGAAAGCTGGTCGTCCATTATCAAAGGCATTGTTTTCTTGAGCTTTCTTTACAACCATCCACCAACACTAACCATTACTAGTTTCAAGTGTTTAACCAGATCAAGTGGCATATTCCATGAACTATATAAGCTGATGATATTTTATCTTCTATTATTTGCATGTAGAGGAGATTACTTATTTATAAAGTATCAAAGAAAAAAAACAGATGACAGCAAAAACACTCAGGTGACAAAAAACAAACCTGTTACGCTCATCCTGCGATGAAAGCCAAAGAAAACAACTGGTTGCAGAGGGGTTAAAGCCAGATATACTTCTGTATCAATTGAAATACGTTCCATCTTCTTTTCAGGCGAATGCAAAACCCAAGTTTGCTCCGTATCAAAATCACATGATCTAATCGTACAATCCTACAATACATTACACATCTATAAGTTTCTGAAAATACTGAAATAGGATGAAAACGTAAATGCATCAAAGAATTCAAAAGCCAGTACTCAGTCAGATGTTATTAAAAACAACGGTATCTGCCACTAACCTCGAGTATAGCGACAACAGCATGACCGCTAGTCGGACTATAAGACATCCGAACAACAGGAGCACCAATATTGATAGAAGATATCTTACTACCAGTATACGCATCAAATTCTGCAATAATAACATATTCACCTCATTAATAAAAAACAACAAGCACACAGTCCTAACAAAAGATATATCAAACTTAACTCCTACTTGCAAAAACTAACTAAACAGTGAAAATTTAACCGTAATTAGACAGTAATACATCAGTTATCCGATGATACCTTAGTACCAGTATACGCATCAAACTCTTCACCTATGAGCATAATCACTTGCGGTAGGGGTGGAAACGAGCCGAGCCCAAGCCTGCCAATCATTTAAGTTTATAAAGCTCGAGCACATTTCAAACCTTGTGCTTTAAGCACGAGCTAGTGACATAACTTAGAAGCCTGGGCTCGGCTCGTTTTTATGATAGTCCAAAAAGATATAAACTCGGCCTGTTAAGTAAGCTCATTTATTTAATTTATGCTCATCTATACATGTAAATATACATAAGTACATATACAAGTTTACGTATACAAAGTATATTGACATGTATAAACACATATATTTTTTAGGCTTGTTATCCTAAATCCTAATCAAGCTTTGGGTATGAATCTCGCGCTCGATCTCGTTTATTAAACAACACCCAATAAAGTGTCGAGCTCATTTCGAGCTTTTACCGAGTCGATCACAGAACATTTAACGAGCAAAAGTGGCTTGCTAATACCACCCAAACTTATTTCATCATAACACAATAACTATCACAGTGCAAAACCTAATTTCATTACTTCATTTATAAACTTAATTTCTACTTGTAATAATAACAAACACACATCAAACGTTTACTAATATCACGCTTACTAATATCATGACATCGCAATAATTATAACGATAAGCAACTAAACAACAATATATTCATCATTTCATTTAGAAACTTGATTTCTACTTTTTATAACACTAAAAATTAAACAAGTAACAAAATTATGTAACCACGCATAAAAAATGCACACATAAACATATAAAATAAAAATTACTAATATGATCCTAATTAATTTCATCATATCACAATATAATTATCACAGTAGAAAAGTTAATTTCGCTAGCTATTCATGTATAAACTTGATTTCTACTTGTAATAATACCAAACTAAATAGGGCTGAGCATCGGGTCAAAACTGAACCGAAAACCGATTTTGAGGAAAACATGAACCGAGAACCGAACCGGTTCGGTTTGGTTCGGTTTAGGTGTGTTTTTCTCGGCTTTGGCCCGAACCGAACCAAGCCAAACCATAACCACAAACCATAAATATATAAAACCGAAAACCAAACCGAGTAAGGTCGAGTTCGGTTTAGGTTGGACCGGTTCGGCTCAGTTTTTCAGTTCGGTTCGGTTTTTGGTCGATTTTGCTCACCCCTAAACTAAGGGGTATACGCATCGAAAGGTTACTAGTATCAGCCTAACTAATTTGATCATATGAAATTATAAAAAGTTAACAAGGATCTATTAATCTATAAACTGAATTGCTACTTGTAATAAGTAACTAATGTACTAAACAGTAAAAAATATGAAAATTTAGTTAAGGTAAAAGATAACATATACATATACTCTTCATCTATAAGCATAAACACTTCTACTAGGGGTGGAAACGAGCCGAGCGGCCAGAGTGCTCAGATCGGCTCGTTTATGTTTATAATGCTCGAGCACGTTTCAAGCCTTATGCTCTTAGCTCGAGCTCGGCTCGTTACATATTTTACAAGCTCGGCTTGTAAAGTACACTATCGTTTACTTAATCTAAGCTCGTTTATATGTAAATATACATATACAAAGTATATTGACATGTATAAACACATATATTTCTTAGGCTCGTGAATCGGAGAATATAACGAGCAGCTTGGCTTAGTGATATGAGCCTAACTAATCTCATGATATCACAGTAGAAAAGTTAACATCGCTGTTCATGATATCAGATTATAAAAAGTAAACAAGGATCTATATATCTATAAACTCAATTGTTACTTGTAATAAGTCAAGTCCTAATAATAAGTAATTTATTCAAGGATCTGTAAACTGAATTGCTACTTGTGATAAGCAAATTATATATATACCGATGATGTAAGTGCCAGCAGCAACGGCAACTAGAGCTTGAGTAGGATGAAATGTAGCAGCGTGCGGTTGGAACGGTTTCGAACTCCGACCGACGTGCCGGAGATCCAGATGTTGCACCGTCGTCCACTCCATCAGATCCTTCAATCCTCAACTCTATAAGAACTTAATAAAACTGATGATCTGATTAATTTGAATTAGATCGGTCAGAATTGTTGTTGTTATGGAGGATGGAAGGTCATGTGACGGAGATCATGTATGATTGATGGGAAATGTTAACGGAGAGAATGTTATAACCCGGTTTGTCAACCGAAAACCGAACCGATCATTTTTGTTAGGTTTTGTACATTTATGGTTTTCGGTTTCGGTTTTACTTGGTTTGGTTCGTTCAGTTTCGGGTTAAAACCAATAAAAATACGCTTAAACTATCTATTCGGTTCGGTTTTACTCGGTTCACTTCAGTTCGGTTTTCGGTTCATGTTTTCATCAAAGTCGGCTTTCGGTTCGGTTTAGTTTTTGTCAGTTCAGTTCGTTTTTGAACCGATGCTCAGCCCCGGGTATAAATTTACTCGGGTTGCTTTTAAAATGACCCGGCAAATGTATACTTTTTATTTTCGTCGAGTATCACTTAAAGAATGAAAATATAGAAAATGAAGTGAAATAAAAAATGTTGTGTTTTCGAGTTTCACTTAAGCAGGAAAGAAAAAAGAAAATGACTAAAAAATGATGATTTAGTTGATTCTAAAGTGAAATATCTCCGCTTATAATTAGGATGAAAATGTGTACTTATTTATTTATTTTCTTTACTAAAAAAACTTGACAAATGAGCATAATATTAATATTAAGATGTCTACCTAATTAAGTTCCAACCCAAAACCTTTTTTATGAAGACATCATATCACTAAGTTTGAAATACGTGTTTACCATGCAAGTTTCTATCTATTTTTTTTATTAAAATGGTTGAGTCTTGATCAAGTTTTAGATAAAATGTATTATGATTTTGTTCAAAAGTTTTTATTGGTTTAAACTTTCGGTTAAAAGTAGAGAACAACATGAACTTTTTTCAAATCAACATTAAATCATCTAATAAAGTATAAAGTATATAAGTATAACAGAGAAGATGATTGCTCGGGATTTGGGACACTCGATGTGAAACTTTTATGTTTTACACCTTTAACATGTGAAAAACTCGTAAACACTCCTAACTACAAGTTATGTATTTCGAAATGTCATGGATACTTGATTTACATATCTTTACCTAGATAAATTAGAAGATTATCAACTCTATCATCTTTCTATCAGATTTAGCATTACCTTTTTGGTTTCTAAATACAAGATAAAGTATTATACGACCACGTATAGTATGTATCTCTGGACTAAAAAGGGCATGAACTTCATATAGGGTTGGAGGACATATCTAACACGTCCGGATATCTACGAGTTGGCTACAACTTCGAAAATCCGAAAACTAAGTCTGATTCGCGGAAGAACGGGGCTACCGAAATCCAATCGATAACACTCCCTTTCAAACCCCGACGGTTTCGTTGTACGAAACACCGATGGCAGGGGAAGTGGACGACCGCTTGACTATTCACCCAGATTCGTGCCAGGAAGTTTTTTGAGAGTTTTGCTACAAACACTATGATCAACTCCTACCCATAATGGCTGAAAAAGTCCAAAGGGAAAAGCTTAAGGGCATTCAAACGTGTTTGAGCTTCGGAGAAATTTCCCAGAAAGACTAGAAAACTCAAAAAAAATTCAATACTCCGAGTCAAACACCACGGAAGGAAAAAAGAAGAATACTAAAAAGAGGAGTAAGGAAAGTCCAAGTACCAGATCACGGACTTACCCCCAATCTGAATATGCTAGCATTTTTTCTAGGCTAGGATACAAAGACCCTAAACCTTCCTCCCATCGAACCTCCAGATAAGTAAATGTTTTCTCTCGATTGGGGTCGAAGGGTACGGACGTATTATCCCGCCTTGGTTGAAGGAAACATACACATAAGGAACGGATATCTGAACTTGGGAACACAAATCCACTAGTGTACCCTCCTGCAGCGGAGGAAAGAAGTGAGAAAACTTATCTGGATCTATGTCACTTGATCTAGCTCAAGGCGAATGGAGATTGAGCGAAATTATGGTCAAGCGGACAGTGAAAAAAAGCACAATTGAATGTCCCTTGAAAGAGGGGAAACATCTCCTAGGATAGTGAAAATAGTGAATGGGGACATTGGAAGTCAAAGTCAAAGAAGCGAAAGTTCAACATTAAGGACGATGACTTGTCTCGCCCATATAAAAGTGAAGCAACAACTCCTTTCACAGATCGGATCCGCCAGTTAATCTTTTTAAAACGACTTCGAATTTTCGTCAATGTGAAGACATATGACGAAACCGGAGATCCAGAGGATGACCTCAAGAATTTCTATAGCGCAACGGAAGTGGAACGCTAGGCTATGCCAACCTGTTGCCATATTTCAAATCCATCTTGATGGGTGCAAGCTAGGATATGTTTTAACGACCTCCCACCGAAAAGCGTATACAACTTTGAGGATCTACTAAATATGTTTTTGGCCTACTTACTCCAGCAGAATAAGTACACCCAAACATCGTGTAGAACTTCATCGCATAAAAGAACGGGAAGAGAATCCACTGAAGCATTCATGGACCGTTTCAAAGCTAAAGCTTGCATGTCAAATGAGCTACGAAATGCTTGAGAGTGTCCGGATTCATGCACAAAATAACCAACCGTGACTTGATTAAACAACTGAATGATAACATACCAAAGTTAGTTGATGAAATGATGAATGTCACAAAGGCTTTCATTAGAGGAGAGGTAGTTGCGGCTAACTGATTCAAGATAAAGACCTTCTCAACATGGAAGATTCAGGACAACACATCAAAACTTAATGTTAGGTCGAGCTTTCATAGGAAAATTGATTTTAAAGGTTGTTAGTGGTCCAGTGGTAGGAGGAGTGATCATTTCACACCTCTCACTAAGACCCAAAAGAAATTATGAAAGCCCACCACTTAGTCAAGAGAGGTCAAGAATATAACATGGGATCAAGTTATAAACATATGCTTACTAGTTTGGGTAGCGCGGCGCACGACAACCAAGAGCAACATTCCCAAACCCCATAGCACAACTAATGATGCATAAACCAAGTCAAAGGGCATGATTATGAGGCAAACACAAATGGCCCTTTTGTTAATAAGGTGAGCCGCAACCCGTGATCTCTAGAAGATGACAAAAGCTCAATCCTATAAATATCAAGGTAAACGTCATCAAGGGGCAGATCTCTTGCACTTACTTAACACACACCATATATCTTTTCTCTCAAATCTTACTCTCACACCTAAGGTTAATCGTGGGACCTCCTATAGTGAGACTAACGACATCATGGGATCTCCAAAGTTCTTCGGACACTAAAAAAACCCTTGTTTCTCACAAGTCCAGTTTAACCATAATCATACCCGAATTTTTTACTAACATTGTACAAACAATATTCTTATATGACAAGTTTGAAAATATTGTCTTTCAAAAAGTAAACCATATCTAAAAACCTTTTAATGATTAAAGATTGGTGTAATTGAGAGATGTTAGTAGCAAAAATATCATTCTACTTCTAGTAAAGATGTAGTGTGCGTGCTTCTTTTATCTAAAAAAATTATGTGACAAATATGCATAACTGACCATTGTCATTAATAAAAGTGATTGGAAACAATAAACCATGACACGTATTCTTCCATACTACAATGTTCTATCATCCAAACATACAAGAATTAAAACCTTTTGTTATACATAAGTTTTACCTTTGTCAGAAAGGACTTCAATATTGTCATTTATAACAGGCAACAATCAGTTAGGCTCCCCCGTGTTTGCTTTTTTTATCATCCCCCAAAACTTTACAAATTAATATCCACACGATAACTTTGAAACAAAATGTGGAGGGTAGGCAAGAAAAAAGAGAAATTACAATGCAATATGATTGGACCAACACACTTGCCAACTCATTGTGTGGATTTAATTTTGTAAATCTTTTGTGGATGTAGCATTGCTCTTTTTTTTATACATATAAGCTTTTATAGAGTAAACGAAATTTATAATAAAAAAATCCCAAAAATGAATTCTATAAAGAAATATGACGACGCATATACTCTCCAATTATTATTATTTAATGATAAAATAAAACATCAAATTCTTATTAATAGGGAAAACCATAACCCTTGAAGTTGAAAACAGTGATACTATTGACAATGTGAAAGCAAAGATTCGGGACAAGGAAGGGATTCCTCCAGATAAGCAGAGATTGATCTTTGCTGGAAAACAACTTGACGATGGAAGGACTCTTGCTGATTACAACATCCAAAAAGGTTTCATTTTTTTTTTTTTTTTAGATATGGTTGTTTTTAACTTATGTTTTTGTGAATTGTGATTATAGAATTGTGGTTGAGTGTTTATGAGACTTTTATTGGACATGATTATTGAAATTAAGTGGTTGAAAAGTTGTTTGATTATTGAAAATGTTTTTGTGGTGATGATAGTTTTCGTTATATGGAAGTTAAAGGTGGCGAAATGAGCGGGTTTCATTAGGTCATGCGATTTAGCGGGTTTCAGGTCTAATTCGGTCCGAGTCTAGATGGTTAATTTGGGAGTATGGGTACTCCTTTGTTTAAGAAAAAACTTAATTAGAAGAAGAAAATTAGAAAAAGAAAATTAGAAAGTGGAAAAAGTTTTCACAGTTTTATTGACCTGCATTATGACCAAAATGTTATACAATTGTGCAGTGTACATACTCATTTTCACTATTTAGCAAGACCCAACAAGGATCATCTTAAAATAAATAACTTGACCCATAACGGGTTTAAGTCGCCACCTATAATGAGATTGTCTAATGAATGTAGAACGCGGTGATATTAAAATGATGCGTGACAGAGTACACAAAATGTCAGATGAAATGTGATATTTTAATGAATTGATGGTACAAATTATTGATTGCAATGATGTTTTTTAGTTTTCAAGACTGATTTAGTGATTTTAATTATGTGTTTATGGTTCAAAATCAACTATGCATTTGGTGTTGAGACTAAGGGGAGGGATCATTGAACCTTCGGTGATGGCGTTGGCTAGGAAGTACAATCAAGACAATACTATTTGCTGCAAGTAAGTTGCTTTTTTGTTATAGTTTCCCGCACTTACTTATATATTATGATAATGATATTTGTCTCTTTGAGTTCAGTTACAAAAATGCATATGGGTTCATTCATTTCTTTCATTATGTGAATGTTATCAATTCAGGTGGTTTTTTTTGAGTGAATTCAATCTACAATAATCACATTCATTATGTAGACTAATCTAATAACATATTTGATGAGAGAAGAGAGGTTGTTTTAGTGAGAGAAATGGTTGGATGAACATTTAGAGAGAGAAAGTAAACATAAGATAGAAATGTATTATGATGTGTGAAAAAATAAACAACCAACCACCTCTCCAAGGTACGGAGAGGTGTATAAATACTTACATGTGGACATGGGCTTGGGCCTTCATGGGTTTGTCCATAGGCTTTAGCTAACTAGCCTAGTAAGTTTCCAAAAATTAACTTAACGAGCTAACTACAATTATCTATGGAAGTGACCGACACTTTCGTGTTCCTAACAATCTCCCCCTAAGGGAGGTCACTCCATTTTACAAAAACTTAAACCTAGCATACTATGCTTTACCTTTAGTCTTAAGCTCGTAGTCTTTAACTTCTATCATTAACTTGTGATTTGATGTAGTGATCATTGACTTTAGGCTTGAGCTTGTTCCTTTATCTTGACTTGAATGTGAAAATGTGATCTTGAACACCTTAAGATCATCAACCAAACATAATCTCGATTCGCCATCTTGTAAACTTTGTCATCTTATGAACTTGTGACTTCTAGACCGACATGCTCATACCTTTCTTGACATGTTATCTTGAAAAACTTTAATATTGCATCTTTCTAGATGTTCTTTAACTATAACACTTCGTCACTTCGAGAAAGACGTTTGGTATCAGAGTGACGAAAACTTCTTTGAAATTCTTTGACTTTAATACTTCGTCACTTTAAGAAAGACGTACGGTATCAGAGTAGCGGAAGTCTTGAAACATGTACTTGAGCTTTCATGATTGCCTTTAATGTTTGTCGGTCGGGTTGAGCATGTGGCTCATGATCATGTGAGTCAGCTGGAATCTATGTTCCTTTACCTCCATTTTATAGTATCTTGCATTTTAAAACAATTTATGCATTATAAGCCGGCGGAGACGAATATGGCTTTGTCTTTAAACCCGTTGTTTGGTTGGAGTAAGTAACCTTCGAATCCGTGAGGATCGACCTGTGATCAGGTAGATTCAATTTAAGAAGAATCTCCTTGACAGGATTTCCAGCTAAAGTATAGAATCTTTCTAACACATATGCATTAGATTTATCAAACTCAGCATGTTCTCATTTCGGAATGTCTTCAAAGTAGACAGCAAGATAAGAAGTGAAACAGTGACGTTTACATATTCACGATGAATAAAAAAATCAATTTGAAAAATTCAATCTACGTGTCACTTGCTAAGTGGTTTTGTGACACATCGAGGATTTAGAAAATCAGTCTGCGTGTCAAAATGCAAACGATTTTTATGACACACCAACAGTTTTATCTTTTTCAAAATTCATTCGTCAATTCATAAGTTGGACCGAATCAACATCCAGTATCACAAGTCACCTACCAAGAGCTTGTTTGATGTTAGCTCTAACAAGATTTCCATCTTCACTGTGAATACTTAAGTATCACTCGGATGTTCTGGCAAAATCACAAGGATAATGCGTAGGACTCTTAATATATATCTTGTTATTCACATTGTGTGACTTAGCAAGCATAATTTTGACAGGTGTCCTAATAAGATTTATGGATGATCTCTTTTGGCTCTAGACTCAATAGTGCACTTTGGTTTTAGTGATCGGAGGCTGGAGCAGACTGCCACATTTTTAATATCAACTAACTCAGAGTGAGAAAGTCGATAAAAATGCATGTAATCTCCGTGAGAAATGAAACAAGAGTCTGTTGAGAGACCTTGAGTGGCTAGGGAGGGTTGTGCATAGCGTTACTGAGTCCATGACAGTCTTCAATGTCAAACAACAACCTAGTGTTTCTGACAGTTTATGTATTGACTCGGTTTCTGCCTAAGTGTATAGAGGGCTTCTTTCTTTTCACCCTTTATCCTTACAATTATTTTTCATTCTTCAACCCCTTCAGCGCTTAGCGAGACTTCATAACTAGTACCTTGTTAGGTTTGTTCCAGTTCTAGCTCCATCTCAGTCGGCACTTTTCCCGATTCTTACTTTTTCTCCTTTTGTATCATACCTAAGGACTTCTACACTAACTAGTGGATATCCCTGGGTAGATCCTTCCGGTTCTGGCTGGATCATGGGATTTAAATACCTATGCCTAACCACCTTATAACTCCATAAATTTAAGAACATGGTCGGTCTTTTGGTTATTCCATCACGATCCTTCCAAAATCATTAAAAGGTTCAATCAAAGTGTTTGATATAAATATCAAAAGATTTACACTTTGAGAGTTTTTCATTATCACTAAAAGCTCCCCCTTAACATGTGCATCATAATCGTAGTACATGCTAAGCGTAGAGGGCATTGAGTCCATTTTATATGATCACATTTAAGTACAAGTTAGGTTTATTTTAATCATAGTTTAATCACATTTTCTCTCTTTATCAAAAATGTTAATCCCTTGATATTTTGGATATCAATTGATTAAACGTTCGGGGACAAAATGTTACACAATATCTAACTAGAACATTTGAATGCTCCCCCTTAAATTACGAGAGAATTATATGGTGTTTGAGTATGTTAATTTGAAATTTTTTGAATTTACTAAGAAATTCTTGAAAATTCATACTCAAACACTATATATGCCTAATTTTTTAAGTCTACACAACACATTTATATATTCACAAGATTATTATGTACGAGGTTTGACCTGAATGATGAGAACATCATATGATATAATCATATGGTTCTTTATAGCAGTCGTAGGTCTTCCCTGTAGTTTATCTTAAGAAGTTGTCTTAGCTTCCCCCAAAATCAGCAATCCTTTCTTGAGTAGATTCAAAACTTTCTTGCAAGCCACATTAAGCAGTCTTGATGTATAAAACCCAAATATCCGAAGTACACAACTAATTCGAAACCATAACACCAAAGTCAATTAAGTCCTGGATGTCCACATTTCTCCTTACACGATAATGATGATATAAATTGCAACACCAAAGTCAACTAAGTCCCGGATGTCACAATTATTCCTTCTTAAGAAGTCGAAATGATAACACCTAAGTCAACTAAATCCCAAATGTACTCAATTCTTTCTGCAGAATACTGACTAACTTAAGGAATCATC
Organism: Tanacetum coccineum; assembly: GCA_026074375.1. Classification (NCBI taxonomy): domain Eukaryota; kingdom Viridiplantae; phylum Streptophyta; class Magnoliopsida; order Asterales; family Asteraceae; genus Tanacetum; species Tanacetum coccineum. Next base: position 26,579 of record BQNB010044421.1, read on the forward strand.
ATACTTATCAAACCTATGTGTACCTCTTTTGTCAACTAATTCTACTCCCTTTTAATAAATAAGCTTAGTGATTAACCATTTGAGGAAGCATTTATTGAATCAGTAGCCAATCTTCTCATGCTTAGAGTAAATCTTCTTACAACACTTCCCCCTAGTATTTTAAATGATGCATACTAAACATAACAAGATTTCTCCACCACCATGTAGTTGAAATAGTGCACCCAAAAGTAACAAGTTAAACACTGATTTTCTCTGCTGTTATGACATTTGTCCTCTCGGAATGACCTAAAATGAGAATAGGGTATGAATTCTATCACGTGTACTAATTATCTTTCTTGTATATCTATTCCTTCCCCCTTGCTGGTTTTGATACCTCATAATCAGCAAAACCTAGTACGCATATATACTAGAGATCGTGTTCGAATAATTGATAAGCTTAAATCTATTCCATGAGAATCAACTAAGTCTTAAATTACAAATAAGTCCATAAAGTTTTAAACATATGACATATAAAGCTTGTGTAGTTAAAATCCATTAACTCCTATTAAATTATGATCCGTCATTATTAAAAAACTTTATCCGTTAACTCCGTGACTTATTTTGAAAGACCGTTTTAAAAGATTATTTGATGATGATTTCTCCCCCTCAAATAATGACCTATTTTCTATTTAAAGAGCTGTTGTCATTGTTTGAGTGGTCGAATTGTCTTTGAAAATCTTTTTGTGATTACTGAAAACACTGATTCATTGTGAAGACAACTTTTTACTAATAAAAATAAGATTTCTCTTATTTTGACACATAAGCGCACTAACACGTACACTTATGGAATATAGGAAGCACGGGTTGTGTTGCAAAGTAAACACAAGCCTTTGCATGGTCATAAAGTAGACCATGCTCGAGAAAAAAATTCTCGTTATGAGGTCAAGTTTTCTTTTTGAAATACTTGCCTTTAAGACGATGACCAGGTTGGTATCTGAAACAATAGCAAGCCATTTTTGGCATGTTTTGAAAACTTTTGAACTTCTGCTCGAACTTCATTTACAGCCTCGTATCATTATTAAATGACATTTCTAAGACCGTAAATGTTATCGATTTTCAGAAGACATGCCATTATTACCTCTTTTTATATTTTTCTCATTTTTTAATTTTTTTAATTGGTTTTTATAAAGATTTATATTATTTGTATTTTTTTATAAAAGTTTTCTAAAAAAGAAAAATCTTTTTGTTTTTTTCGGGTTTTTAATAGTATAAAACCATTTTAAATATTAGGATATATTGAATAGGTACCAACACCAATATTCTTCTGCTTCATCCTGGCAATTGTGTTCAGGGGTCTCGCGTAAAACTTCGCATTCCCAGCTTGATTGATTAAGAACTCAATTCTTTTTTTCTTTTCTGGCCAATGGCTTTAGTGAAGATGTCCGCCAGCTGATACTCCGTATTGACAAAGTAAAGCTCTACTACTCCATTCTCAACTTGCTCTTTTATGAAGTGGAATCTGTCAATATGTTTTGATTGAGAATGTTGAAGCATTATTACAACAATAAGGGAAAAATCGGCATTTGTTAATCACATTACATTGGCATTTTATCGAATCCTGAAGGCATATCGTAAGCTGTGATCTCAACCCAAAGAACTTAGCACAACATCCTGACAATGCTATAATATTCAGCTATCCGTACTGAAATCCGCATAGCTTTTCAGCCATTTTGATGACCAGCTAACAAGTCTGTCTTTCAATAATGCATACTTACAGATGTACTAACGTCTAGTATCCCTTGGCAACCCGAAAAGATAAGTTTGCAAAAGCGTAGAGCAATAGAAGAATCCTTTAAATACCAGAGTCCCCCTATTAACTGTTCCACTAAGGTATTAAAGATTCTTTTGTTATAACATGATAAGTGCTTTTCAGGTGGTAGGCTTTGCCTGATACCGGGCACACATGCATACAATAAATGTAAGGTCTGATCTACTGGTTGTGAGATACATAAGGTGCCACCACCATTCTAAGATAGTGTGTAGGGTCAACGCCTTTTCCCTTGTGGTATCTTCATCCAGTATGGATTTCTCCTCCATGAGTAGCCACGGGGGTCACAGATTTTTTTTCCATACCATAGTTTTCAAAGATTCTAGAGCATATTTAGACTGGTTTATAAAGATGCCTCTAGGACTTTGTGAAATCTGTAGTCCTAGAAAAAAAATGATATTTTGTGGGCTTTACAAAACGCGTATAAAGATCATGCATATCTTTTCCTAAGATATCTCATGCATATCTCATAAACGGTACTAACTATTTTATACTAACGGTACTAACTATCTGATCAGTACTAACATTTTGTACTGTTAGTACAAATTACAACTAGCGGTACTAACTAATATAACTAACGGTACTAAGTCAGGAATGCATAATTCCCAACACCACATGCGAGGAGCTTGTTTCAACCCATAAAGAGCTTTCTTAAGCTTGTATACATGATTCGGATTGTCTTGATCCACAAACCTGTCCGGTTAGCTGACATAAACTCCTTCATGCAGAATGCCATTCAAGAATGCCGTCTTAATATCCATTTGGTAGATGATCATATTCATGTGAGCAGCATATGCGAGGAAAATTCAAATAGCATCAAGTCTAGCCATGGGAGCAAAGGATTCCTTAAAATCAATTCCCTCTTCTTGACGGTAACCACGAGCAACCAATCGAGCCTTGTTTTTCAGAATTCCTCCTAATTCATCAAGTTTCACCTTGTAGATCCATTTTAAAGTAATAACCATCACTTTATCTGGATAAGGAACGAGTTCCCAGATTTTAAGACGTCCAAATTCATTAAGCTCCTCTTGCATTGCTTTAATCCAACATGCTTGAGTTGAGGTGTCTTTATAGTTCTTTGGTTCAACTGATGTGAGAAAGGCATCATAGTAAGAAAATAAGGCTTGTTCATGGAGTTGGAGTCTTGTGGAAACAGGTCTTTCAAGTTCACCGATGAAGTTGTCTAAAGGATGATCCTTGGTCTATTTGGTAACGTGTTCTGAGTTAGGAGCAGCAGTGTACACAATGGTAGGAATAACATCCGAAAAAGAAGATGCTTCAGAATCATTTTTTGGATTTGGAATACCAAAGAACGGATCATTATTCATGTGTGCAACATCTAAGTCATGATTGTCTTCTTCAACATTGTTAGGAATGATAGGAGATTGAGTTTCGGGTGTTGTTTGTGAGTTACTAGGTAATGGTGCATCTTGGTTAACAGTTGTTGAGGAAGATGAACCGATTGATGCAGCGAGTTCTGGAGCTACTACTTCAGCAATTGGAGCAATGACTTCAGGAGCTTGGTGATCAACACTTGATGGAGGGTTGACTAATTCATCAAATAGTGGTTGAAAAAAATATCCCACTTAGTTCTTGAAGGTGGTACAAATGGTGTTGAAGGAGGAGGGTTTGGCATGAGTCTTGAACTGATTGTTACAGGAGTCCTTTCATGAAGTGCGGGTTCTAAATTGCTGTGTTCAGAAGCCATCACTGTCAGCTCATCAAAATCTACATTAATTGTTTCAATGATTAGTTAGGTACGTCGGTTGTAAATTCAAAATGCTTTCTTTATGGGTGCATATCCAATGAAAATACCAATATCAACTTTCAGTTGTAACTTACCCAAGTTCTCGCTATCATTTGTTGGATAAGAAAGTGCACGAAATACGTAGAAAAATGATAAGTCAAGAAGTTTGTCATGTAAAAGCTCATATGGTATTTTTCCGTGACGAAGACGTATGATGGAACGATTTTAGGTATAACATGCGGTAGCAACTACTTCTGCCCATAAAAATAACGGAGCTTTTGCGTAAATCAACATTGTGCGGGCAGCTTCAATTAGCGTACGATTACGTTTTTCAACGACAAATTTAGTTCCATTATCTATTCTGATTCATCAGACATGTACTTTAAGCCGCACTTGGATCATCTTGAGAAACTTGATTATGAAATCTGGAGCTTCATCTTTTAACCTTAAGCACTTTACCCATGTAAATCAAGAGTAATCATCGACAATGATGAGGATGTACTTCTTTCCATTAACACTTGCGACACGCATTAGGCTACAAAGATCCATGTGCAATAGATAGAGTTTGTCTTGGTTAGTGTCCTTAGATTTAGGTTTATGGGGTTTCTTCTTGCTTTTACCAATTGTACAAGAAGAACACAGATGGTCCTTTTCAAATTTTAGCTTAGGGAGACCTCGAACAAGACCGTGTCTAGCTAAATGGTCTATTGCACCAAATTTCAAATGAGACAAACGTCAGTGCCATAGCCAGGACTTAATCTTTAAGGCCTTTGACAAGAGACATATAGGAGAGGACGCCATCATATCTCTAAGAGACAGTGTATACAGATTGTTGCCTCAAGATCTAGTCAATAGATCAACACCTTCTAGATTACGAATGAAGCAGGTGTGTTGACAAAAAGCAACTTCAAGGTTCAAATCACAGAATTGCCCAACGAAGAATAAGTTATGTCCAAGTCCTTCCACGTAGTAAACGCTTGAGATCATCACATTCCCAATCTGATAATCACCATATCCCAATATCTTTGCCATGTGATCATTTTTGAATTTTATAGTACCCAAAAATTTATTGACGAAATTGGTGAGCTGAGAGCGATCTCCGGTCATATGCTTGGAGCAGCCGGAGTCCAAATACCAGAGAACAATTTGGACGACCTACATTCATCAAGAGAGGAAGATGGAACATCAGAAACTATGGATCCCCAAGATTGACTGGGTTCCTTTTTGTTAGCAGATACAGATTTAAGAACCTTAGATTTGCTAACAGAAACTTTAGTTTTAGTTTTCTTAGGTTTCCTTGAGTAAACCAATGTTACGACAGGCTTAGGTGTTTCATTTTCTAGAGAAATTGGTTTCCTAAGGGGCACTTCAGTAGTTGTGGTAATCCTAGTTAAAGGGCACTGTATTTCCTACTATAGTGAAGGTCCGACCAGTAGGTCTCCAAGTGTATCCTATATTTATGAACACTTTTCCTGTTGGTTTCCAAACTTTTCTCTTTGAATTTTTCTTAACAGATTTAGATTTAGTACGAGCATTCACATTATTGATAAAATGAAGAACACACAAATCATGATTATCCGAAAGCATACAACCATTACACTTAACACATTTAAGTTTAGAATTCTCATTAAGCTTGGAATGCTGCACATTAGCAGTTCCTTTAGGTGCAACAACACAGTCTTTATTTTTCAAACTAGATTTAACTTTCCTAGGGTGAGCTTCTACTTTATTCTTCTGAGTACTACTTGGTGTTTGCTGAATCTTATCTTTCTTTGTATTGCCTGAAGGCTGTGATCCGCTAGCACTAGTAGACAGTTTTACTCCTGTAGAAGACAACATAGGTTTGTTAGAAACTAGGTTTGATGTAGAGGCTGTTTTTGTGATTGTGTTTCCTGAGGATGTGACGAGCTCGGTGAATCTAACTCTTTTGTCCTTGTTCTTTGGGGTCACAACCACTAATTTTTCACCAGAATTGTTGATACTAGGGCAGGTTTTACTGATGTTTATAAGCAACTCCTGAATTAGTTTAGCATACCTACATGCAGATTCTAAGGAATGATCTAGTGGATATTTTGATTTAACCTGTTCAACTAGATCCCTAAGAACGGTAGCTTCTTCCTGAGTGTGCTTAATATAGGCAGAGTGAGCTGTCTTTTTATTCAACAATTTAGGGGTTATTGGTTCCACATCAATCTTAAGCATCTCTGGATCAATAGTGTGTTTCGTAACAGCATTATCAACTAGAGCTTTTCCTTTAAGTTTTCTTAAATCATCCTTGAGAGCTGTAATTTCCAACATTTTTTCCTGAAGAGTAGCATTTAAATAAGAGATTTCCACAAACTTTAGATTGACTTGATTAATTAAATCATCACATTGTTCTTTTGATCGAATACGTAATGATTTAATCGAGTCATAAAGTTGCTTATGGGTCTGTTTCAAATGTTCATTTCAGCAATACGCTTTGACACATATGATCCATTCAATATTTATTGTTTCATCTCCTTTAAGTCCTTTTTAAACTTATCATCACAATATTTTTCCACTTAGTTTAATTCTCTCTTTCAACTTTTTTATGACTGTGTCTTTCTCTTGCGACTGAGCTTTCAATTCATTTAATTTAAAATATTGATCAAAACTTGGAGCACTTTTATTTGAAATCGAATTGTCTCTTTGAAAAATTTCCTGATTAAGTTGAGTATCAATAACTTCTAAAGAGATGCAATGTTTTTCAAGAATGGTATAACTTCTGAACAGTTTATCATAAATCACTTTTTCAATGAAATCCATTTTGTTGAGAAGCTCAGTCTCAAGTTTGAGACACTTTTCACATTTATGCACATTCACATAAGCGTTATCCACAAAAGAATTCACAATTATGTTCACTATATCTTTGTTGATGACTTGTTCCAAGAGTCGTTCGTTTTCATTTAAAACTTGATTCATTTTAACTTCAAATATTTTTAACTCTAAACGATGTTGTTCCACAGCCTGTTCCATTTGATGAAAGACATTTTGGACTTCAGAAAGTTCATCAATCAAATATTGATTGAATGTATTGAATAAGTCCTTCAGTGCTTTTTCAAATACAATTATTTCATTCCTAAAACAAGATTTTGTATGTTCAAACCCCCACGAGCCCTCAGTGATAGCTGTGGCTGTGGTTCTTTCTTTGACAACCACGTCAAAACCAGCAAGATGGTGTTTAAGTTTCTTCAAACTCGTATTTAGCATGCTGACTTTAGGAAGTTCTTTCGGAACCTCAACTTTGGTGGGTCTACAAGAAAGACTAGGATCTGAAGAATTCATAGAATTCTGAGACCAAAAGGCTTGTTCAGCAGATAATTCAGTTTGTGGAACAAATTGTTTTTCAAAATCTTAAGAAAGTTGGTTGAGAACAACATAATTAACAGGTGTGGTATTAACTTTCTTTTCTAAAACCATTGGATCTTGTTGTTTTAAAATCATTTTTGAACGACTCTCTTCAGCAAGCATTAGGGTCTTTTCGAAGTCAGGAATCACAATAGCACTAGTGTTTTTAATGACATTACCATCATAAAGCTTTGGTTCTAACTGCTGAGCTTTCTTCAGATAAAAAGGATTTTGAAAACCTAGAGCTTGTTTAGTGGTATGATCATAGAAAAATTATGGTTTTGTCAACATATGAACAGTTTGTACTGATTGATCTCTTTTATAAACAATATTATCTAGCTGTTTGATCATCTTTTCTAAAGCAATTTCTCTATCAATATTTCTAGATTCTTCTTTCTTAAAATCATTTTTGAGAAGAGTAACAGTTTGCATTAAAGATTCCATTTCTTTTAAATGTTCAGAAATAGTTTGTTTAAGACGATCAATCTCGACAGACTGTTCACATGAATCTAAAACGTTATCTTTACTTTTTAAATCAACATTCTGGCCTTCTTTCAAAACTTTAACTTGTTATTTATATCTTTCAAGCTCAGCAGTTAAAGTATCATTAACACTTTTATTGTCCAGATTTATCTTGGTATAATTAATTACTTGGGTTTTTAGTTGTTGAATCACAGATAATATCAGTGCATCTTGTTGTGTAGAGGAGTTAGAATTCTGAACAACTGCCTGTTGTGATTCTGTCACATACTAAGAATAAGGAATGATATTACTATCACTGGTTATTTTAGTATCTGAATGGTTCACAACACTTGACTGTTCAGAAGATGGCGTCACCTGCACAGCTTGATTAATCATATTGTTATCCACATTATCAGGATTGTGTACCTCGGCGAGAGCATCTGAACCATAATGAAATAAATTCGCCATAAGAGCAACTTTGGCAGTATTGAGTTCATCACAATCAGAGTCATATGCATCCAAATCATTGGCTTGATAAGCAGCATTGTGAGTAATGATAGTCTGTGTGGCTTGACCTTCTGCAGTTCCTGGATCTGCCAAAAATGCTAGTTCATCCTCATGTAGAATTTGACCATTTGCTTGAGCTTGTACCAGCAACACTTTATCCTTAAACCACGAATCATCCCGTTTCCTTTTAGGTTTAGTGCACTGTTTAGACATGTGTCCTTCCTGTTTGAAGTTGTAACAAATAACAGTCCTTTGTTTCCCAGAATTGCTTCCACTTACTCCTGGAGTGTAGGTCCTACTTGTACCCATAGCAAAAGAAATCTGACTCCCCTGCACTAGTTGTAAAGTCACTCTTCCATTATTAATGGTAGCTTGTTGCCTAGGGTTTGACGAATTCCTCAGCTGGTTGTTGGTGGTAGGATATCAAGATGTGACGACAGCTGATAGGAAAGACATCATATGGTTGATGGCATCAATGGGATCATCACCTTGCTTAAACACTAGAACTGTTAGACCCGAGTCTAGTTGGG